>BQNB010041255.1:0-35452 GCA_026074375.1 Tanacetum coccineum
ATCTCAGAGTTAGTTAGTAGTTAGTTTTTAGAGTTTTTTTAATTTTCTTTGTAATTTTCTAAATTCGTGTACTGTTCAAACAATTAAGTTTTAAAATCCTTTCAATTTCAGTTTAATGTTTTGTTACTACACTTGTACTCTTCCTTATTCATTAATGATATTTGCTAAATTGTACATTAAATTACCCGGGATTTTGCCAAATAAAAGCCATAAAAATGCCAAAAGAATAGAAAATGTGTGCTTTTGTGTCCAATTGTGCAGGAAAGGATTGAAAAGACAAAAAGAAGCAAAAACGATCAAAAACCGACAAGAAACGGGAAAAAAGACAAAGAGTCAAGAGCAAGAGTGAGAAATCAGCCCGACACAGCAATAAAAGAAGTCAAAGGTCAAAGGAATGAAGCCAATGACCAATTATGTTAAGTGTGCAAAGTTTAAAGGGCTTACTTTGAAGATAGAAGTTTCAAGGACTAAAGTTGCCAAGAGTGAAAGTGGATTTATAAAGAGAAAGAAGAGCAAAGGAACCACAAGGACTGAAGTTGTCAAAAACCAAACCTTTGTTTATAACACTAAAAAGGACGGGACAAGGTACAAGGACCAATGTTGCCAATACTCCAAAGATTCAAATAACACCCGGTTTTCTCGCAACAAACCCAACAACCTACAACTGAATTTCCCGCCTAAACTTCACACAGCCCAATCCCGAAATTGCCCACACCCCGCTCCCTTTTCTCTTATAAAACTCATTCATACACTCTCCCCAATCAACAACAAACACGTGGCAGCAGCTAATTGGCCAGGACACATCATACAATTGATCAAACGGCTTAAATGTGTTCGACAATGATCAAGGGCTAGGATTTAAAGGAAGCCTCTAGAATTCTTTCCCTCTCTTCACTACTCCTCTATAAATAGAAGGCTAGGACATCATTTTTTCAGTAGTAGTTTTAGTTTAAAAATTTTCTCTTTGTAATTTTTCAATTTTCAAGCAATTTACTTTCCAAGTTTAGCAAAAAGCTCTAAAGCATTTGTACTCTTTCCTTCTAGTCTTGTACCTTTTAATTCAAGTAATACAATTCAGTTTGCAAGACTTTTTGTCTTTTAAGTTTCAATTCTAAGTCGAATTTATCAAATAAGCTCTAAATAAGCTCGTTTGAGCTTATTGCTTTTAATAAGCTCAATTTCAGTTAACTTTTGTTCTTAATCACTCATTTCATCATTCAAATCACTTATAATCATACAGCATGATCACTTAAATAATTTGAGGTAATTTTCAAGGTTCAAGGAAGAAATAAGCTAGTTATAGCTTATTAAGCTTCTAAGTTGGTTTAGAGGCTAAGGTAGCCGTTAGGGATTGAATTAAGGCTACTCATTCAGATAGAGTAGCCTAAGTATCCTGAGACTACAAAATAAAGGTTTCATCATTTTTATTTCATTAAAGCTTAATTTCAGTATATCATTTGCTTATTAGCTTTTCATTTGAGTTCATAAATGTTTGACTAAGCTTGATTAGTGTTTTTCTCATTCTGTTTGAGTTTTGATAGTTTAGTTATCAATAGATCTTTCATTTCTAAAAATTCTGTCTAACATAGTGTAAAAGCTACATAGAGAAACTTGCTTAATTTCTCAAATAAGCTGTGCATTTTAGTTTTCAAATAGTTCTATTAATTCAGCACAAATTGAAGTGGATAAAGAGTTTAGCTGTTTTAGCTTTTAAATAGCTTTTAAGTGCAATAAAGTTTGACAGTTTTAGTTTAAGGCAGTGTTTGGATTAGTCTGAATTTGACTCAAAAAGTCAAAGGCATTCTGTCAAAACCTTTCATTTAGCTGAGTTAGCCTTTACAACAAAATTTTAAACAGTTTTTAAAAGTTAGAGTTTAGAATTTAAAAAGTTTGGGAGTTAAAGATCATTGCCAGCACCAGGGCACATTTTAAAACTGTGTAGGACTTAGATTTTAAGATTTTAAAAGCATTTTAGAGTTTAAGGTTGTGTTGTGCTCTTTTAGATTCATTTAGTGAAAGAGTTAGGCCTCAAAGTTTAGCTTATCTTTGAGTAGCTTGCACATTGCATCAGCTGCAAAGTGCATCAGCAAAACACACATCATTTCAGCTTAGACTCTTCATTTTACTTTTTGATTATTTTCTATTTCTATGAAAACTTTGCAAAATCCTTATACCTAAGTAGAATATATACTGTAGGGTTAGCTTATTTTCAAAATCTCAGCACCTAAGGTCCATTAATAAGCTTGTTAGCTTATGTGAAAAAAGCTCAAAAAACTGTTTCATTAAAACTTTCATTTTCTCATTACAATTTTCTTTCTAGTTTTGTTAAGCATAGGATAATTTTAGTTCAAATCTTCTTAATACACATCTTAAGTTTCAATAAGCTTCTTTTAGTTTTAATTTTCATCAAGTATTAAGCCCTCAATAAGCAAAAATCCAAAAATCTAGTCAAACAAGCTCTTTCTGTGACAGCAATCTTCCAGCTTATTTTCTAGCTTATTCTTTGGTCTAAAGTTGAAAGTGTCTTTATTAAAGTTGTCAGGATTAAGCTGTTAAGCAACTTTGTAGTTTTAAGTTTTTTCTGAAAAGCATTTTTTTAATAAGCAAAAATAAGCCGATAGCGTAGGGTCTGTTTAGTTCTTTTCTTAAAGTTCAGGGTTATCCGTTTTCTCTATAGTGTAAATTTTCTATAGTGTAAAAGTCCTTTATCATTCTTAGCTCGATTCCGAATTATTCCTAAATTCTCAATTCACGATTTCGTTGGGACACGACCCGAGGAAAATTTTTGAATTTAGTTTAAATAAAAATTAGGGTTTAGTTTTAATTACTCAAATTAGAGTTCAATTAGGGTATTAAAATTAGGGCTTTTTATACTAGTAAATTTCTGCACCTTTATAGTTTATAAAAACCATTTTTTTATATTTTTCTCATTAAATTTGTATTTTCTAGAAATTAAAATAGATTTTAGTAATTTCTTTTTCTTAGATAAATCATAAAAAATAGAAAAACAGTTGAAAAATTAAAAAATTCTTTTTGCATTAATTTTATCATTTTTAATTCTAGTATTTTTGAATAATACAAAGTAAATTTTTAGTGTTTATCTTTAGAAAAAGTTTATTTTTGATAAATCATTAAATCTTAAAAAATTCATAAAAAATTCAAAAATACATAAAAAATTCTAATTCTTTTTCCTAAAATTTTCATTTTAATTTGTGATTTTTAGATATAAAATTTGTTAAAAGTCGTGCCTTAGTTTTTAAATTTTAGTTCTAGCTCGCGTTTAAAACGTTTTGTGCATTTAATTTTGTGCTAGTTAATTGTTTTTAATTCATGCATTATATTTTGTAGTTTAATCATATAATTCAAAATCCCTTTATCCATTCTTAGCTCGATTCCGAATTATTCCTTAAATTCTTAATTCACGATTTCGTTGGGACACGACCGGAGAAAAGTACTTCCCGGAATAAAAAATATTACAAATTGTGTTTTCTTTAGTTGAGATTGTTTCCTTATATTTCTCTGTTAGGAGAAGTATTTTGGAACGAATTCTTACGAGAATTTATTGATATATAGTATATGAATTTGTTTTCCGCAACCAAATTTTGGCGCGTTGCGGGGAATCTCGCTGAAAGGCGCTGATCATTGAAGAGTATTCGTTGAAAGTAGATGTTTCGAAGAGTCCTTCCTTTGGAAGTTATTTTGCTATTTTTGTATTAAAAATTTTAAAATATTCATTAGAGATTCCGATTCCTTTCGAATTAAGTAAAAAATAAATAAGAAATACATTTGGATACTTGATTCCATCTTAGAAACCATTCCAATTAACTACATAAAACCAAAATCGTGAAGTACTTGCGAGGTACGACGGACCTTTAAGGTTAACAAACTATAAGGTGGTTTAAGGAAAGTGATAATATTCTCTAAGTATCATTGCGGCTCGCTAAGCTTTTCGCTCACTTGTGCGTTACTCTTAGAGATTATCGTGAAGCTGTAGTAAAACGATTTAACCAAAAATATTTTTTTTTTATTCTTAATAAAAACTAAAAAATAATTTTCCCCAAAAATAATCTTTTATATCTAATTTGTTCTTGGGTATTTTCACTAGTGCATGCGCAAGCTCCTCCTTGGAATACACAATTCCAAGAAGACGTAATTGTCGACGATCTCGACAACGACAAGAGGCAATCCCTCTCATTTTGGATCCGATTCCAATGGCCGACAATCGAACAATGGCCCAAATGTTACAAGCACCCATCGAGGGGTATGAAGATGCTATCAGTTGTCCCACCAATCGAATGCTAACAATTTCGAAATTTTGCAACCTTTAATCAATCTTGTAGGGTCGCAAAGCAAAAATTTACGGGTAGGACAAGATCCCACAATCATCTCCTTCGATTTTTTAAAACAAAGTCCTTCAAGTTTAGACATCAGAAGTTTCGAACACTTCGATTAAGCTTTTGCTTTTTCCTTTTTCTCTAGACGTGAAGCCGACGATTGTTAGACAAAGAATCCTCCTAGATCAATTCTCACATGGGTCGTACCTTGTTTCGCAAAATTCATAAACCAATTTCTTCCACCTTCATAAAAACCACTTACTATCGGAATGAGATATAACCTTTTACCAAAAACCAAACCGAAGCCTTTAATGAAGCTGGAACGTTTTAAAGGACTCCATCGCACCCTCCCCTCAATGTCCTCACCTTGCTTTTCGAACTCCACCAACTCGTATTATTATATTCTATGAATTCACATCGATCATGATGCCTTAGATTCTGCTGGCAGGTGCAATTTTTAGACAAGATGCCTCAAGAAGGTTTAGGATTATTGAAGCCAAGTCAAAAGTTTCGTTTATTCTAGACGTGTGCAAATGATCAAGAGTGAGTACCGGATGCTACTCTTTCTAAATTTTCTCATCTTAAATAATTCTTCGAAATGCAACAAATAGCCGCTTCTCTCGAAGATAAGATGACTATCAAGATGAACAAAATAATGAATGAAATGAAAGCTTTAGTTGTTGTACTCTGCACGTCAAAGCAGTGAGAAAGGTTTACCATTGTGGTACAATCTAGTTTTAATGTGTGCCCAATGACTAGAGGAGGTTATGTGTACCCGGTTTATCACGATTAACTTTCATACAATTTCAACAAAACCGACAGCGGTTGGGTAATTTTTGTTCGCAAAATGGAAATTCCGGGTACGTGATCACTACTTAGTCAACCAAATGAGACCACCAGGATTTATTCACCAATCCACAAGCTTCTAGCTCTAAACAAGGATTAATGCAAATCAAGGGTATTATATGGGGAAATAGAAAATGTGATACCAAGACAATCAAGTTAACCTCATGGAGCTAACTCGGGTTAACTCAATCAAATAGATTCATCTTATCAAGTCACCGAGTACACAAGTCAGGTTACTTATAAAGGGTTTGAGGCTTATACAAAAAGCGGAATGATTCTACTTTGAATAAAATTTGCAACAAGAATTTGATTGTATTTCAAAAAGGAGCAAACAAGAATTTTCAAAAATGAGCAAGAAATTTTCAAAATATGTCGATGTGAAACATGTTTCAAAAAGACAAATGGGAAATAACAAGTTACATCAAGTTCAGGAACTTTTACCTGTAATACATCACAAAACCCAAGGGTGAAGTTAGAGCCATTTGACTCGAAGCGAGACTTTCTTTAACAACGGTACCACCAATTCCACCAACTCTCTATGATGGGAATGATACCTTGACTGAGAAGGTAACGAGGTGACCAAGGTAAGGTGCTACCGACACCAAGGGGGAAAAAAACCAATTTTTTCCCAAAACCTCCGGTTATCCAAAATTCATGATCGTGAGTCCAGTGAGCAGTCCAATTTCTCCTGAGCCTTCTTCTGCTCAAGTTGATAATTCTCCACCTTCAAAAGAACCTTCTAAAAAGAACCGTCTTCCATATCCTTCTAGGGTAGAACATGAAAAGAAAGGTGAAAATGATAAAGTGCAATATTCCAAAAGTTTTGGGCCTTGTTCAATAAAGATTACGTGGACATACTTTGGCGCCAGATTCTTGGATTCTTAGCTGCCTAAGTATCAAAAAGATGTTAGAAAAAGCTTGTTGTCATAATAAGAGAAGTTAATTGAGATGCTTATACTCGTGAGTGAACTTGCTCGGCAATCTATTCTCAAAAAGCTTCCCGAAAAGCTTGGGGATCCGGACAGTTTTCTATCACGTTGTAATTTTAGTGAGCTTAAATGCAAAGTCTTAGCCGACCTAGGTGCTAGTATCAACCTTATGCCATACTTGTATACACAAAAGTTAGGCCTTCCGCATTGACAATCTACCCGGGGATGACCTTAGAACTAGCAATTGGCTCTCTTTGTGTTCCTAAAGGAAATGTAGAGATGTCTCTTTATGAAGTCCGGTGGGAAAATTTACTTTCCCGGCGATCTTTGTTGTAGTAGACTTTGAATGTTTAATTACCGAGTGCCTTTTGATACTTGGTAGACCTTTCTTAAGAACCGCACGGTTTAATTGATGTTCACGGAAGAGTAGTGAATAAGGGATGGTTCTGGAAAGATAGTTTTTAAACCGGATGGTTGTCAAGATATATGAGTCAATCCAACATGATGGATGTTTATGTGACGGTTCAAAGATGTTTTGTGACAACTGAGAGTAATAATGATTCACTAACACTTTCGCTATTGGTGATGAATTTGAATCTTTCTGGGGGATATTATTAAACAAATAGGAAGACTTAAGGGAATTTCTGACCCAGTTGCTAGAAGAAAGGGCTTGTTTTGCAGATTAGATAAGTGTAAAATCATTAGCAAGGAAAAGTATTCTTACTCCGAAAAAAAGCTTCCTTAAGTGCAATTTCACAATCTTTTCACAATACAATAATTTAGGTAGGACTCTTTCAAATGGGAATGAGGAGCTTAATTTTGAGTTCAAAACAAGAATTAGACAAAGAGCTCTCATTCTAAATCCAAGAGAGTCCAAAAATAGGAAAAGATTGTGATTTTTCTTCTTGTGTATGATTTTCAAAGTTTTAAGACTTTTTCAGAAAACCCCTCTCTTTGAGAAAAGATGATGATTTTCCCTCTAGAAATGAGAGTCAAATATTTAGGGGGGGGGGGGGGGGGGGTAAGATATGAGTAGAGAAACTTTTAAGTGTTATTTGAACCCTCTTTGTGATAGATGACGAGGTAATCATTCTAATGAGATCTTGCAAAATTTCTCCAAAGGTGTGATGTTAAAACCATTTATAGTCTTTCTTTTCCCCAAGATTCTCGGAATTGTGTTAGGAAATGGGCAACAAGTGAGTTTGTAAAAGATAATGTTGAGGTTAATCATGAAGTTTTTAAAAGTGATAGTGAAAATAGTTTGGGGATTCATGATGATAAGGAAGAGGAAATTGCCTTCCTAGAGGTATATCTTGAACGATGAAATTTCTTTGAAATGAATGATACAAAAGGGATGAATCTTTTGAGAAAGTAAAAACAAAAGAGGATTTTGAACAAAAGTTTGAACCTGAGAAAAGAAAGAGTTACAAGTTTGGTCATACCGATTGAAATACTTGACCATTTGGAGACTACCTCTTATGTCGGGAGTGATTATGTGTTTTATGAGGATTTTAATCTTGTGGATATGATATTCCCCATGAACATTCAGGGAAAGATATTTGACCCGGGGATTTCTCATTTTGACAAGAATGCTTCTGATGACAAGAGTTCAAAAGAGTTAGCACAATCTAAAGCTCTTTTGACTCTTGATGTTTTTGACCCTCTCCACCACCTTACTGAATTTAATGTTACCAAAGCATTTTTCGGGTTCTCATTTTCTTATCTTAAAATCTTTTTCTAAAAGTTTGGTTGAACCTGGAATCAAAAAGTTATTGGTTATATCTTTCAGTCTCTTGTATTATGGGGAAGGTTGTCACCTTTTGGATGTTCTTCACCATTGCTATTTCTCCAACATAAGAACATAGTTGGGGAAAGAGTCAAGCGAGGGGACTCTATAATTAAACAATCGTTGGGGAGGCACCCATGCTTATACTCCTTTTATTTTTCTTTCTATTTTCTTTGCATCCCCAAGGAACTAAACTTAATTCGGGGGGCGGATATAGCGTGTAACCGGTTCACTAAAACTAAGCTCGTTTAGAGATGTTTTGAAGTCTAACCCTGAAAAGAAGAGAGGAAGCTTGTCTTTTACGTCTCTGTGGTTGGTTTGTTTGTTTTGTCTAGGTTTTCGGATTTTGGGAAGACTCATGGTTGCAATATTGTGGAAGGACAAAGATAAATTCTCCACAATTTCATCGATGATCTCCAATCTTTTTCATAAAATGGGAAAACACTTATCTCTTATCTTGTTCTTTATCGAAACTAACTCTATTCTTTTGGCATTGACCATAGAATGTTTGTTAAAAGAGTTCCTTTCTGACCCTATTTTTAATTTGAGGTCAAAGTTTATTTTAGTTTGGGGAGGATATCTTGATATTGACTTGCCTTCACGCAACCTTGTTTGAATCTTCTTTATTTTTTTTTTTTGAATTACCTTTTTTGTGAAGAATGAGGATAATTTTTTTAAAAAAATAAAAAAAATTTTTGTTCAAGAAAAGCTAAAAGGGCTAAGTTTGGAAAAAAACACCTCTGTTTGTAGTCCGTTGTGAGAATTAGAGTTAATTTTTACTGACGGGTGAAAAGATGGCTAGCTAGTTCTTTAACCTCAACCATTATTGTGCGGGCCAAGCTTTTCACATATCCTATTGCTTTGGATTTTTAATAATGTGAAGAACAAGAAATCATGTAGTTAAAATATAAGTGTATTATGTTTAAGCAAGGTTCTATTTGGAAAACACTTAAAGCTTATATGAATGATTTGTGTCATTTTTAATCCATAAGCATCATTAACACACTTATCATTACGTGTTTTTTAATTTTAGATAAGTCAACCAATGTCTTTAGAAAAAGACGTACATTTTGAAAAAGAATTCAAGTTTAGATTGTTAGAATAAGATTTTTGGTTTCAAAATTATACTAGTTGTTTTCTAAATGAAATTTTTCCATTCATCAAAAAGATAATATTATAAAAAGAGTGCAATGAAGCATTCGAAAAACTAGACTAATAACAAAGCTATATGTAGTTTTAATCGCGTTTGCGTCTCCATGTTGAGAGAAAGACTGGATGGGATCGGCAAACTAATGATTAAAACTATGTTCGTGGAATCAAGGTTCGTAGGATTCCATCACTAGGAGCTGCGGCCTAGGTGATGATTGAACTAATGGACTTTGGATTCTAGGCTTTTGTAGGAAAATGTGTTGCGCGATAACCTACAAACGTTAGCAGCGGAGAAAAAAACACACAATGGGGGGTTGAAGACTAAGACACCGGTTGTTGTTGCGATATCTCTATTTGGGAGGAAAGGCCTAAGTAGGGGTTCGAACTAAGAATAACATTCCTATTGCAAAAAAAAAAATAATATATTTAGTAGACATGGAAAATAAAAGAATGGTTAAAAATTTCATTTTTCAAATCAATTTTAAGTTTTGGTTTCCTAATCTCTTTTTAGCTTTGGTCGAGGTTTTATCTATTGTTATTAATCATTTGAGTCACAAGTTATTTGTAAAAGCTTAGATGAATTTCAACTATGAGATAATATTGTTCTATGGTTGAGTTATAAAGCGTTGGCAATCATTTAATCCATTAATTTATTTCCGGGAGTGAAAAGTTCCACATAAGTTATAAGTATAAGAGCTTAATACATTTGGATTTTATTGACAATGATCTTGTTTATCAGCTTTGTTTAGTCTAGTGAAAAGTAAGGTTGATCGAAAATTTTCCTCTGGTGTGCTCTCATTAATGGGTGTAGCTATTTGATGAGCTAAAGAAGTTGCCAAACTTGGCAATGATTGCCATGAACGTGTTTCGAGAAATTAATTGTTGAGACAAAAAGTGAAAGTTGATTTAAAAAAGTGATTTAATAAAGGTTCTAAACAAGGGCATTTTGGAACCTTGCCTAGTTTACATAGTAGTAATCTTCTAAACATTGCGTGAGGACACGGAAATCCTTTAGTTTTGTGGAATTTTGATATTTGCTTAATTGTACATGACTAAATAGACCCGGGATTTTGCCTAATTAAAAGCCTTCAAATGCCAAAGATAGAACAAGTGTGCTTTTGTGTATATTGTGCAGAAAGGATTGAAAGACTAGAAAGAAGCCAAAAAACGATCAAAAACCGACAAGAAACGGGAAAGAAGACAAAGAGTTCAAGATCAAGAGGTGAGAATCAGCTCACGAAATCACAACCGGATCCGCCAGACACAGTCAAGAAGAAGAACAATGATGTCAAGCGACCTCCAGTACAAGTCAAAGGGCCAAAGTTGTCAAGTGTTCAAAGTTTAGAGGTTTATTTGGAAGATTAAAGATCAAGGGGCCAAAGTTGCCAAGAGTTAAAAGTGGATTTATAAAGAAGAAAGAAAGAAAGAAAGACACAAGGGCTAAATTTGCACATCTTCAAACTTCTTTATAACTAGAAAGGGGCGGAAGTAAAGACAAGGACCTATTGTGCCAATTACCCAAACTTTCAAATAATAAGCCCGGCTTATCGCATCAACTACAAACCTTAACAGCCATGTCCCTGCCAATTTCCACACAACAATCCCGTTTTTCACTACACCCCGCTCCCTTTTCTCTTATAAAAACTCGTTCATCCACTTCCCCTCAATACAATAAGACTCGTGTAAAACACCTTATGGGCTGACACCTTCCTCAAACCATCACCGGCCTCAAATTCCTACAAATGATCGAGGGTGAGATGAAGAGACCGTTCTAGCAATAGCCTTCTCCTCTCTCTCATCTACTTCTATAAATAGACAGGATAGGACTTCGTTTTTTTTTTGTTGTTGTTTTAGTCTTAAAAATTTACATTTGTATTTCTTAAGATAGTTAAGCATTTTGTTCAAACATTTTCGTTTTCAGTTTAAATCACTTGTACTCTGTTCCTTTCCTATTGTACTTCATAAATTCAGCAATATCATTCAGTTTACAAGTCTTGATTGTATTTTGATTTCAATTTCAGTTCAATTTTATCAAATAAGCTTGTTTGAGCTTATGGCTTTTAATAAGCTCAATTTCAGTTAAATTTTGTCTTAAGTCACTCATTTCAATCATTCAAATTATATAATCGCTACAGCATGATTATCACTTAAATAATTTGAGGTAATTTTCAAGGTTCAAGGGAAGAAATAAGCTAAGTTATAGCTTATAAGCCTTCTAAGTTGGTTTAGAGGCTAATGTAGCGTGAGGATTGAATTACGGTATGTTACTAATAGAGTAGCCTAAGTATCCTGAGACTAAAATAAAGGTTGTCATTCATTTTTATTTCAATTAAAGCTTAATTTCAGTATATCTTTTGCTTTTAGCTTTTCTATGAGTTATAAATGTTTAGACTAAGCTTGGATTAGTCGTTTTTCTCGATTCTTTTTATTTTTTTTTTTTATGTTTGTGTTTTGATTAGTTTAGGTATCAATAGATATTTCATTTTTAAAAAATTTGTCTACATAGTGTAAAAGCTACATAGAGAAACTTGCTTAATTTCTCAAATAAGCTGTGCATTTTAGTTTTCAAATAGTTCTATTAATTCAGCACAAATAGAAGTGGATAAAGAGTTTAGCTGTTTTAGCTTTTAAATAGCTTTTAAGTGCAATAAAGTTTGACAGTTTTAGTTTAAGGCAGTGTTTGGATTAGTCTGAATTTGACTCAGAAAAAAGTCAAAGGTCATTATGTCAAAACGTTATTTTGTCTGAGTTAGCCTTTACAACAAATTAAAGAAAATAAAATTCTTAAAGTTTTTAAAAGTTAGAGTTTAGAATTTAAAAGTTTGGGAGTTAAAAAGCATTGCCAGCACCAGGGCACATTTTAAAACTGTGTAGGTCTTAGATTTTAAGATTTTAAAAGCATTTTAGAGTTTAAGGTTGTGTTGTGCTCTTTGTATTCATTTTAGTGAAGGGAGTTAGGCCTCAAAGTTTAGCTTATCTTTGAGTAGTTTGCACATTGCATCAGCTGCAAAGTGCATCAGCAAAACACACATCATTTCAGCTTAGACTCTTCATTTTACTTTTTGATTAATTTCTATTTCTATGAAAACTTTGCAAAATCCTTATACCTAAGTAGAATATATACTGTAGGGTTAGATTATTTCAAAATCTCAGTCACCTAGGTACCAAAAATAAGTTTTTTAGTTTACTTGTAAAAAGCTAAAACAGTTTCATTAGACTACTTTGCTATTTTTCAGCTTCATTTTTCTCTTTAATTTGTTCATACACAGGCTTAAATTAGTTTAGAATCCTTTAGTATACATTTAAGGCATTAATTAGCAACTTTTAGTTTTAGCTTTTCATCAAGTCTTTAAGCTCTGTAATAAGCATAAATCTAAAAGCTTAGGGAATAGGCACTTTCTGTAACAGTCACCAATCATGCTTATTTTTAGCTTATTTTCTTTTGGTAAAAGTTTCATATTGCTTTATTAAGTTGTTGGATTAAGCTGTTAAGCAACTTTTTAGTTTGAGTTTTGCTAATTCTCAATTTTTCTATAAGGCTAGAATTAAGTGAATCGGGAAGGGGGGCTAGGAGGGGTCTGCTTTGGTTTTTTTCTTAAAGTTAGATTGTGTTGTTAGACTCTCACAGAGTTACTTTTGATTACATTAGTACTCTATATCCTTCACAGGCTTAAAAGATCTACCTGGGGCCAAAACCTACATATAGGAACTAAGTGGGTGTTTAGAAATAAGGTAGACGAGAACGACGTCATTTCTCAAAATAAGGCTAGGCTAGTTGCTCAATGCTACAATCAACAAGAGGGCATCGATTATGATGAAACTTATGCCCTAGTTACTAGACTTGAGTCTATTAGAATAATATTAGCTTATGCTTGTGCTTTATATTTTAAGCTATTCCAAATGGATCTAAAAAGTGCATTCCTAAACGGTTTTATCAATGAGGAGGTATACGTGACACAACCTCCCGGATTCATTGATTTTGAAAAACTAGATCATGTTTATAAACTAAAGAAAGCTTTATATGGTCTTAAACAAGCACCCAAAGCTTGGTATGATAGATTAAAAGCTTTTCTTATTAAACATAAATACAAAATGGGAATGGTAGATAACAAACTTTTTACTAGGAAGAAAAGTTTAAATCTCATCATCGTTCAAATATATGTCGACGACATTATATTCGGTTCGACTTGTCAAGAAATGTGTGATGAATTTGTCAAAATCATGCATGACGAGTTCGAGATGAGCATGATGGGTGAACTTAACTTCTTCCTTGGATTACAAATAAAACAAATGGAAGACGGTATCTTATTTAATCAATATAAATATATTAAACAAATACTTAAGAAATTTGGCTTAGAAGATTCTAAACCAATGAAAACCCCTATGTCTTCGGATACTAAACTCACAAAAGATGAAGAGTGTGAGTCAGTAGATAGTACCAAGTATCAAGGCATGATAGGTAGTTTACTCTACCTAACAACAAGTAGGCCCGATATCATGTTTAGTGTCTGCCTTTGTGTACGCTTCTAAGAGGCTCCCAAAACCTCTCATCTTGAAGCGGTTAAGTGTATCTTCCGATACAATAAAAGCACTACACACTTAGGATTAAAAGTCTTCTTGAAGTTACTGCTGTTAAGGTATTAGTTACTGCTGCTAAGTATAAATTAGTATTGTTAGTAATCTTAATGAAAAATATGCTAAGTAGTTAGTACTGCTAGTTACTACTGCTAGTGTAAGTTAGTACTCCTAGTGTATATTACTACTGCTAGTTACTACTGCTAGTAATGTTAGTACTACTAGAGTAAAGTTAGTACCGCTAGTGTAACTTAGTACTGCTGGTGAAGATTAAAGAAAACTTTCTAAGTATTTAATGCTGTTTGTACATAGTTAGTGTTGCTGTTACAAAAGTTACTACTGTTGGTGTTGAAAGTTAATGCTGCTGGTATAAAAGTTACAACTGCTGAAAGATTACAACTGCTGAAAGGATAAAGACTGCTCAGAGAAAAGATAAAGATTTCTTATGGGATATGTATGAAATATTTTTGTAAAAGATACGTATAAGTTATTTGTTTAGAAGATTATGATAACTTAGGAAAATATGGTAATCCCATTAGGACTCCTTGGTGTATAAAAGGAGGACATAGGGTATAGAATTCTATGTATCAGTATCAAAGTATCAAATCAAGTCATTCATAGAATTGTCATAGCTTCAAGGTTTTGTAAACCCTAACATTATTAAGAGTGTTCGTATTATATTGAGGCAGAAAGTTTGGTAAATTGTTTATTATTGATCTTATTCATTACTGTTTCATTGAAATTCTTCTTAGTATCATTGACTAGATTCCGCATAGTCTTTGATATTCACAATCAAAGTTTCTATCATAGTTGTTTTGAATTTATTCAATACAACTTAGCCTTATACAAGCTAAGCAAGATCTATTCTATTGGGATCAACAAGTGGTATCAGAGCTTGTGAGAAGCTTTAAATAAGAAGAAACTTTACTACACACAAGATCTATTTTTTCAAAATTCTTAATCTACTCAAACCATTAAGCTACCCATACTCCAACCTGGTGAGTATGATCTCTGGAAGATGAGGATAGAGCAGTACCTACAGTGCATTGATTACACTCTATGGGAGATCGTAGAAAATGGTAATGCACCCATAGTAACAAAAACTGTTGATGGTAAGGAGACTGTTATCCCTCCTACAAGTATTGAAGAGAAGGCACAATGTGACAATCATCTAAACTCAGAAGAGTGACTGATAATAATTTATTACGTCTTTGACTAAATTTACTTGAGTAAAATTATTTTGTGCTTATCGGATCATTTTGAGCTTAAATTGTCTTTTTATTTAACCTCGATCTCGAGCGTGCCTTTGTGAAACGATCCATATTTTTTGGTTATTATTTAACCTCGTACATTTACTATATATTTTTATTTCTATTTTTGGCATAAAATAATTTTTACGGGTAATCGGATAGGTTATCCCGTGTTCGTAGTAAAACGTATATTAAATGTGAACCCGACTTTAGACTAAATATTCGTTACGTTCTCTACGTATTTTAATATTTCAGATAAGTATCCTATATGTTGTAACTTTATTTTTATCATATATGTCTTCACTTTGTGGTTACGCCTAAACACTAGTAATATTTTACATTTTTACCCATTAGCATATATATATAAAAAAAGAACTAAACTCAAATTCATAACTAAATGAATGCATGTAAAGTTAGACACGTGAATTGACACTCATCGTAAATTAATCTCAATGACAGGCTTTCCTACCAAGCTTTACAATCCATATGAAAATAGTACTCCCTTCGTCCTTAAATAAGTGTCCAATATTGACTTTTTAAGTCTTTTTCAATCAACTTTGACCTTAAATTATTTTGTTTTTGTTATATAATACTTGATGAAAATTACATCAATGAAAATACATTTAAAGAACTAAACTCAAATTCATAACTAAATAAATGCATGTAAAGTTAGACACATGAATTGACACTCATCATAAATTAATCTCAATGATAGGCATTCCTACCAAGCTTTACAATCCGTATAAAAATAGTAAAAGACATTTGATATGCCATAACAAGATAAGATGATGAGAAACAACGGCATGTGTAACATACACTCTTATATGCATTCATATATAATTCTAACATTTCATGCAAGTGGGAGCTAACCATTCTTATCCAACAAAATATAAAGAGCAATGACACTTTCATATTTTTTCTATTAACCAAAAGATCACACTTCAAAAATGGCATATCGTGATCAACAATAATTCTGTTGGTCAAGCCAAGGGACAAGACTAAACAGTCAACATCTAACATATTCAAGACCAAGCTTCATGAAATCTTATGTCATATCGATAGCAAGCATGCGTTAATATTCGTGTCAAAATCCGAGTGTGATGTTTTGACGCATGTTTGTCGATACTCATACGTGTTCGGTTGTGTCTTGATTGAATCTGTGCTCACACTAGTGTTTGTGTTCGTGGTCGAGTTATGTTCGTACCCGTGTTTGTATTAATCGGCTTCATGTTAGTGATCATTTTGGCTTCGTATTCGTGATTTGGCTACCTAGTTGCGTTTCTGTTTCATGCTCACGTCTGGTGTTCGTGTTATGTTCTTATTTTAAAGGTAACATCTAAGCCTTAATAGTATATATTAATCATAGGTTCGCTTCTGATCACATACTTTTACGCATAAGACGTTAAGGCGATAAAATCATTATAGTAAACAACAACTAGTGTGGCAAATCTTGAGTCATAAAACACTAATGTTGTGAGTTCGGAATCGAGTCTAAATTTAGTATGAACGGGTTAATGATCATAGACATAATTATGTAGGATATTATTTAGACAAGATCAAAATGAAATATAAAATGGATGTTTACGAGCTGTTACCATATACTCAACATTTTAATCTTCTTGGTTTCAAAATTTAATAGTTACTTGGAAACATGTGTTACTTGGAAACACATGTATCAATAAGAAGGAAACATGTGTTACTTGGAAATATGTACTAAGCAGGTTGATACAAAACATTACAGTAAACTATAACCATGACCAATTTATGTATAAGTGGATTGAATTAATTAAACTTGAACTTTAAACTTATACATCTACTAAATAATATTATCATTAGTATTTGAATAGAAAGTTTAAAAGTGAAGAACAAGATTCACGTCATTTTCGTAATGAATATATTTACATTTTTGGTCCATGATTAATAAAACTAGATACAAATAAATATTATAGAATTTTTAAAGTAACGCTTTTGGCCTCTGTTCATTTTAAGCTCTTCAAAACTATTCCGAATTTATAGTCTAGTTATTTTGTCTTTAACGTAATTATGTTTATAAGATGTACGTCCCAAAAGTTATAATCAATATAAAAACTTTATAAAAAAACTTATTTGCATTTATTCGCGTAATATTTATAAATCCTATGACGCGACTTTATTTTTAGGTTGCTTCTAAGGTTTCCTCGGCATACGTCGTCTTATTTTCTCGGCTTCTCGTCACTTGATTCCCATAGTTCTTAAAAATGAATCGCCGAAAAAAAAAGCGTACGATGTGACCTTAGATTTTCAACGTGTACCATGCATTATGCATGTTTGCGAACACGAACAACTCGAACATGAACTAGAAACTTGGACGAAACAAACACTTTTTTTTATTTGCCATCGTGAACGCAAGATGCTCTTATTTTCTCGGCGGTGTCGAGCTCCGTATGGTTATGAATTATTTGAACATATCGTTAAAGTTCGATGGAATTCACAAAGAAGTCTCAAGTTTACATGGAAGGTATTTGGTTATCGGTTAAGCTATGTTCAAATATTATTTACTACTCTTTATTTTGGGGATTATTACATACTATGAAATGATTTTTAAATCTGTCAATTGCCATATTGAGACTTTGCGTATTATCTTATGATATACGTATTATTTGTACATTGTTGGACTTCGCATATTATTTTTATAATATGTAAGACTTGGTTAATATCAAACTTCACGTATTATATTTCTAATACGTGTCACTTTTATTAAAACAATACTTTGTGTATTCTGTATGAATACATAAGGTGCATGGATATAGCGTTAGGTGTGTGGGATCCTGTTCTTTCCCCTCACCTGTCTAAGTCCCCCTTTAGGTCGCTGTTCTGATCCCAATTTATACGTACTTGTTGCGCTCCGTTGTTCTGGAGTGTAAATATTATAGATAACGCTATTAGAGGTCGGCCAACCTCTCGGTTCCACTATTCAAGAATTTGCAAAATATTTATATATAGGAGCAACCGTTCATTTGTGCTTTGACACTATATTTTATGCGTGTACATTTTACTGGAACATTTTATTATAATATTAACCAAGTGGCTTTGAACATTTAGACTTTCTATTATTGGGTATATCTGTATATTATGGAATTGTGTGTGAATTTATACGATATAAGTCTTGTATGGGCGAAACTTGTATTGGGATAAATTCTTATGACTTTGGCCATAATGTATTCTTTTATAAATTATATTTTGAGACTTGTTCATTATCATGGAAGTGTAGGTGAATGTATTTTATTACAAGTCTTGTATGGGCGAGACCCGTAATAGACTAGATTTACAAGACTCTTGCCATGAGTCTTATTTATAAATAGGTTTTTACCATATTTTTATAAAACCCGTGCACTCATCAACTATTTTTCATAGTTGACATGTTTTCTTATGCATTTCAGGTGATCGTTAGTAAGTTTCTTTTAAAGGCATTGCATTGTGGAGTCTCACCATGTCATCTCTTTAAAACATTTTGACGTCAAGACGAAGCTTTGTGAACTTAACACATATGTTTAAACGCCAATGTTCGGCGAAGACAATTATGGTATTATTGTACTTTTTCTTATAAAAATTAATTATGGTGTTGTGCTATTACCATATGCTTGTGCCTTGAGCTGTCACACTCCGTGTTTTCGCTTTGGCGGGGTGTTACAGATTTGGTATCAGAGCTTGTGGTTATAGCGAATGTCGGTTTTCAAAAATTAAAAACCGCAACTATAACCAAAAAGTACTTTTATAAAACACCGAACACGATAGGAGTTGACTAGTTTGGAGATTGCATCATTTGACTTTAATTAGACGGAACTTGATCAACTCTGTCTAATGCAGGTAGAATCATGGAATGTCGGGAATAGTTACGAAGTATCGTGTTTGGTGGAGTCATAGGCATAAGGTCACCTGAAATTGCATTGTTCATGCATTCATGTTTGTTCTATAGTCCAATATATCATTTTACATGTGTTCTTTATTTTTGTCGCACTATGGCCTAATAGACTAAGCACGTATTTATTTTCGCCATGACGCGGTCGTTAAATCATATCCCTTACCTTCTCGTATATTATACGATTCGAACAAAGACCTCGACAAATCCTAGTATTCTGATCTTCTGACAGACGTTGTCAGAATTGCTAGTCCTCCCCGACTAGGATATTATTAGAAATCGTCTACGCACACTGACGATTACGTAAGTGAGTTCACAACCCTTCTTTTTAAATATTTTATACGTTTTTGGGGTGATTTGCATGAATATTATTGATTATGAAATATTTGAACGTACTTTGCAAATTATTTTATATGCGCGTGTTTTATTGAACTACTTTGGACTATTTGATCATTTGGACATTTTTGAGCATTTTGGACTATATTGAACTTTTTGGACTTATTGGACTATTTGGACTTTTGAGCTATATTGGACATTTTTGGACATTATAAACTATAATGGACAACTTGAACTACTTTTGAACTTGATAAGTGCTTTTGAGTATTCACAAGATCCCCATTTTACTGCTCTTTATTTTAGGGATTATTGCATACTATGAACTAATTTTTAAATCTATCAAATGCCTTATTGAGACTTTGCGTATTATCTTATGATATACGTATGACTTATACATTGTTGGACTGCGCATATTATTTACATAATATATAAGACTTGGTTAATATTAAACTTCACGTATTATATTTCTAATGCGTGTGACTTTTGATTAAAAAAAGACTTTGTGTATTCTGTGTGAATACGTAAGGTGCATGGATATAGTGTTAGGTGTGTGAGATCCTGTTCTTTCCCCTCACCTATCTAAGTCCCCCTTTGGGTCGCTGTTCAGATCCCAATTTATACGTACTTGTTGCGCTCCGCTGTTCTGGAGTGTAAATATTATGGATAACGCTATTAGAGGTCGGCCAACCTCTCGGTTCCATTGTTAAGGAATTTGCATAATATTTATATATAGGGGCAATCGTTCATTTGTGCTTTGACACTATATTTATTGCGTATGCATTTTACTGGAACATTTTACTTTAATATCAACCAAGTGGCTTTGAACATTTAGACTTTCTATTATTGGGCATATCTGTATATTATGGAATTGTATGTGAATTTATACAATACAAGTCTTATGTGAGTAGGACTTGTTTTGAGATAAATTCATATGACTCTGGCCATGATGACTTCTTTTATAAACTATATTTTAGGACTTTTTCTTTATCATGAAAGTGTAGGTGAATGTATATTTATTACAAGTCTTGTAAGGGCGGGAATTATAATAGGATAGATTCACAGGACTCTTGCCATGATGACTTACTTATAAATGGGTTTTTTTATTACATTATCATAAACACGTGTACTCACCAACTATTTTCATAGTTGACCCGTTTTCTCATGCATTTCAGGTGATCGTTATTAGTTTTATTATGAAGGCATTGCATAATGGTCTCATCGTGTCGTCCCTTTTAAACTTTGAAATGTCAAGACGAAGATTTTGTGAACTTTAATCTTATGTTTTAAATGCCAATGTTGGCGAAGACAATTATGGTATTATTGTACTATCTCTTTCAAATTAATTTATGGTATTGTATTATTGCCATATGCTTGTGCCTTTAGCTGTCACACTTTGTGTTCCAATAAGATGCATCTGTAAAAGTTCGTATTTCTTAGTGACCTTTAATAAAATTGGCTTTTCCAGCATAAATCGCAATAAAAGAGTTTTAATAAAAGAGTTCAAGTAATAGATAAATAAAGTTTTTATTTATTTATTTATTTTTAATTTTTTTGTTACAGGTGGGTTGAATAATAATATCCATCAATATTTGTAGTTTAGATGGACCTTATAGTGCATAGGTTTTGATACTCAAACCATGTAATCATTTGAAAACTATTAAAGCATTACGCTTTAAAATGTATTTAGAAAAATATTTCACTTGCACGGGTTTTGTTACAAAAGGACTTTGACTATTCTAAATTAGTACCATCTCCGAAACATGAACGCCATAACGAAAATTGTTGTCATGGTTACACAATTAACCAACTTGCCAAATATTAGGTTCGTACCAATCCTTTTATCTCAAAAGGAGTATTTTGGGCGACAGTCATACAACCACACTAATAGAGTGGTAACATTCTTAGGCGAGTTGTTCTTAGGGAAACTAATGACGTGATCCGTATCATCGAACGTATTCAAGAACGAAACGTTAAAAGTAACAGGTTTCTATGGTAAACACAGTGTCAATCCGCATAGTGGATAAGAAAATAGTCGCGTGCAATACACAAGGTAAGGTCATATATCCTATTAAATGTCAGAATTGGCGCGGAGGAAAATGAGTTTTATGTCATATTACAATTGAAATAAGACAGAGGTAAAAGTACACTTTAAGCTATGAAAGTGAGCTTTATGTGCCATAAATGGCCTTCCAACAAGTCGGCTACCAGTTGGAATTCAATTCCAAGCCGAAATAAACAGTTATGTCGTATTAAAATATTTATCCACAATGCCGTTGGGATGAATCAATCAACCACTGGTGGCTATGTACTAATCGAGCACTCTTGCTTACGTTCGCAGCCAAAACAATTAGCTTAATAATATAATAAAATAAGACAGAAACGTGACCGAAATATAAGTCAGCGTCGTTTCTAATAACAAAAGAATGATCGTCTCTACATGTCGAGCATACGCAGTCCATCTGCTGCTCGCCTTGAGCTCGAAATTTATCAATGAGTCCTTCTCGGGGTCCTATGCAGGGTAAGTGTACGAAGAGTAGTTAGGTGTACGTCACAACTTACTCACAGAATCATTAGTGTGCGAAGTCGATCTCTAATGATATCCTAGTCGGGGAGGACTAGCGGTCCTGTCGACGTCTGTCTAAAGATCAGAATACTAATATTTGTCGAGGTCTTTGTCCAAATCATATAATATATGGTAAGGTGAGGGATATAACTTAACGACCGTGTCATGGCGAAAACAAAGATGTGCTTTGTCTATCTGGTCATAGAGTAATAAAGATAATGAACATATGTAAAATGGCACATTGGACTATAGAACAAAAATGAATGTACGAAATACGAACGCACACGACCAATGCAACTTCAAGTGACCTTATGCCTATGACTCCACCAAACACGATACTTTGTAACTACTCACGACATCTCATGATTCTACCTGAATTAGATATAATTGATCAAGTTCCGTCTAATTAAAGTCAAATGATGCAATGTCTGGACTAGTAAACTCCTATCATGTTTAGTGTTTTATAAAAGTACTTTTCGGTTATAGTTGCGTTTTTTAGTATTTTTTTGAAAACCGGCATTCACTATAGCCACAGCTCTGATACCAATTTTGTATGGAAAATTTTTATCCTTACCTTACATAAACTTTTGTGGCATCTCTTTGTATATAAATGATATCATGATAAATTCCAGGTTATATTACATACTAAAATTATACTTTGGTCAAGCATTTGCTCAAATAAATGTCTTTGAACAAATTTTAAAACCATGTCTCCGAGAAGAAATACGCGCAACCCAGTAACAAACCTTGAGAACCAATTATTGTACCTATATACTCTTCGAACCTAGAGAAAATTCGAGTTGTTTTACCATCGTTTGGGCCGTCAATTGATTTAAAATCTGAAGAACTTCAATATAGTAGTATGAATGGATTGGTGGAATAGAATTTTAGCATAAATTGATTGCTTCGCGATAATCGTTTGAATCCCTTTAGAAGGCGGAAGGATTCGAGTGGTACAAGGATATAGGTCTGGAAAGGACTTGAAGCTAGTATCGGCCATCAAGATGAGAAAATACCTAGAGAAGGAATGTGTCATATATTTGACACATATAGTGGACAAAGGAACCGATATGAAGAGTATCCACAATATTTTGATAGGAAGGAATCATACCGAGGTCTTTCCAAAAGATTTATCTGAACTCTCTCCGACTAGGATAGTCGAGTTCTAGATCGACCTAGTGCCAGGAGCTAGGGCACGATGACTCATGCCACATATCGTTGGCCCCACCCGAAATGCAATTGAGCTCTCCAGGGGAACTACAGAAAACTTTCTAAGCAAAAGATTGATAAAGACGGGGTTTCGTCACCTTAGGAGCACCAGTGCTCCTTTGGGTCAATAGAAAGACGAATCAATACGCACATGTATCGAGTACTGGGAGTTGAACAAATTAACCATCAAGAACTGATAAACTCTTCCTTGAATAGAAGACCTATTCGATTAACTACAAGGCTAACTTACTTTTCGAAGATTGACCTACGGTCAGGATATCACCATATAAGAGTCAAGGAAGAAGACACCCCAAGACAGCGTTCAGGACGCAGTACGGGCATTACAAATTCTTAGTCATGCCTTTTGGGTTGACTAATGCACCGGCTGTGTTTATGGACCTAATGGACAGGGTGTGTAGACCCTAATTGGATAAGTTCGTGATAGTGGTCATTGATGATATTCTCATCCACTCACAAAGTAAGGAAGAACATGAACAACACTTAGATACCATTTTGAGGTTTCTTAAGGACGAGAAATGGTACGCCAAATTCTCCAAGTGTGAGTTTTGGTTTCAAGAAGTACAATTTCTCGGTCATGTGATTAATGCAAAAAGGGAAATCATGTCAATCCTTCAAAAGTTAAAGCTATTATGAAATGGGTAAAGATCACGATCAATCTTGTGACAAAGTTACTTAGGAGGTCGATAGGGCGTGACTGGATATGGGTTATCGTCGATCGGTTAACGAAGTCTCTACGCACTTCCTTTCAGTCCGAGAAGACTACAAGTTGGATAAGCTTGCTGAGTTACACATCAATGAAATAGTATCAAGTAATGGAGTACCTATTTCCATTATCTCATATAGAGATAGTCAGTTCGCGTCGCGCTCTCAACGACTACTACAGAAGGCTTTGGGTACTCAACTTGTTATGAGTACTATTTACCACCCACAGATGGATGGTCAGAGTGAGAGAACAATACAAACCCTGGAGGACATGTTGAAGGCTTGTGTGATTGATCTAGGAGGTAGTTGGGACACACACTTACCTTTGGTAAAATTCTCGTACAACAACAGTTATTACACTAGCATCAATGGCGCACCTTTTGAAGCTTTGTACGGATGAAAGTATAGATTGCTACCTTGTTGGCTATAGACGTGAGACAGACAATTGACAAGACTAATGTTATTCAAGAGACTATTGATAAGATCACGACAATCAAAGAAAGATTGAAAACAGCTAGGAGCCGACAAAAAAGTTATGTTGACAATCGCAGTGACCCATAGAATTTCAAATCAGGGACGAAATGCTTCACAAAGTGTCGCCGTGGAAGGGCATGATACCTTTTGGTAAGCGAGGCAAGTTGAACCATCGATACACTAGATCTTTCAAGGTACTAAGTAAAGTTGGTCTGGTAACTTACCAACTTGAGCTACCACAGAAGCCATGTGGAATTCACGATGTGTTCCACGTCTTAAATCTGAAGAAATTTTTAACTGACGAAATGCTCGTCGTCTCACTGGAGGAATTACATATCACTAACAAGCCCCAATTTATAGATAAGCCATTGGAAATTATGGACCATTGGGTTAAGGGACCAAATCATAGTCAAATTCCTATCGTTAAAGTTCGATGGAATTCACTAAGAGGTCTCGAGTTTACGTGGAAGCGCGAGGACAAGATCAAGCGCAAATACCCACACCTATTTTCGAGCGCACATAATTGGCTAAGACGAACTAAATCTTGGGATGAGATTCTTTCTAATAGAGGGAGGATGTGACAACCATCTAAATTCAGAAGAGTGACTGATAATAATTTATTACGTCTTTGACTAAATTTACTTGAGTAAAATTATTTTGTGCTTATCGGATCATTTTGAGCTTGAATTGTCTTTTTATTTAACCTCGATCTCGAGCGTGCCTTTGTGCAACGATCCATATTTTTAGGTTATTATTTAACCTCGTACATTTACTATATATTCTTATTTCTATTTTTGGAATAAAATAATTTTTACGGGTAATCGGATAGGTTATCCCGTGTTCGTAGTAAAACGTATATTAAACGTGAACCCGACTTTAGACTAAATATTAGTTACATGCTCTACGTATTTTAATATTTCAGATAAGTATCCTATATGTTGTAAGTTTATTTTTATCATATATGTCTTCGCTTCGTGGTTATGCCAAAACTCTTGTAATATTTTACATTTTTACCCATTAGCATATATATATAAAAAAAGAACTAAACTCAAATTCATAACTAAATGAATGCATGTAAAGTTAGACACGTGAATTGACACTCATCGTAAATTAATCTCAATGACAGGCTTTCCTACCAAGCTTTACAATCCATATGAAAATAGTACTCCCTTCGTCCTTAAATAAGTGTCCAATATTGACTTTTTAAGTCTTTTTCAATCAACTTTGACCTTAAATTATTTTGTTTTTGTTATATAATACTTGATGAAAATTACATCAATGAAAATACATTTAAAACCCAATCCTTTCATATATTTTGCATCAAGTATTATATAACACAAAAAGTCATAGTTAAGGTCAAAGTTGTTAAAAATTGACTTCGAAAGTCAAAAATGGACACTTATTTAGGGACGGCAGAAGTAAAAGACATTTGATATGCCATAACAAGATAAGATGATGAGAAACAACAGCACGTGTAACATACACTCTTATATGCATTCATATATAATTCTAACATTTCATGCAAGTGGGAGCTAACCGTTCTTATCCAACAAAATATAAAGAGCAATGACACTTTTATATTTTTTCTTTTAACCAAAAGATCACACTTGAAAAAATGGCATATCGTGATCAACAATAATTGTGCTGGTCAAGCCAAGGGACAAGACTAAACAGTCAACATCTAACATATTCAAGACCAAGCTTCATGAAATCTTATGTCATATCGATAGCAAGCATGCGTTAATATTCGTGTCAGAATTCGAGTGTGATGTTTTGACGCATGTTTGTCGATACTCATACGTGTTCGGTTGTGTCTTGATTGAATCTGTGCTTGCACTAGTGTTCGTGTTCGTGGTCAAGTTGTGTTCGTACCCGTGTTTGTGTTAATCGGCTTCATGTTAGTGATCATTTTGGCTTCATGTTTGTGATTTGGCTTCCTAGTTGCGTTTTCGTTTCATTCTAACGTCTGGTGTTCGTGTTGTGTTCTTATTTTAAAGGTAACATCTAATCCTTAATAGTATATATTAATCATAGGTTCGCTTCTGATCACATACTTTTACGCATAAGACGTTAAGGCGATAAAATCATTATAGTAAACAACAACTAGTGTGGCAAATCTTGAATCATAAAACACTCATGTTGTGAGTTCGGAATCGAGTCTAAAATTAGTATGAATAGGTTTAATGATCATAGACATAATTATGAAGGATATTATTTAGACAAGATCAGATTGAAATATAAAATGGATGTTCACGAGTTGTTACCATAAATTCAACATTTTAATCTTCTTGCTTTCAAAATTTAATAGTGTTTCAATAAAAGGTTATCAATAAGAAGGAAACATGTGTTACTTGGAATGTGTTACTTGGAAACATGTACTAAGCAGGTTGATACAAAACATTATAGTAAACTATAACCATGACCAATTTATGTATATGTGGATTGAATTAATTAAACTTGAACTTTAAACTTATACATCTACTAAATAATATTATCATTAGTATTTGAATAGAAAGTTTAAAAGTGAAGAACAAGATTCACGTCATTTTCATAATGAATATATTTACATTTTTGGTCCATGATTAATAAAACTAGATACAAATAAATATTATAAAATTTTTAAAGTAACACTTTTGGCCTCTGTTCATTTTAAGCTCTTCAAAACTATTCCGAATTTATAGTCTAGTTATTTTGTCTTTAACGTAATTATGTTTATAAAATGCACGACCCAAAAGTTATAATCAATATAAAAACTTTATAAAAAAACTTATTTGCATTTATTCGCGTAATATTTATAAATCCTATGACGCGACTTTATTTTTAGGTTGCTTCTAAGGTTTCCTCGGCATACATCGTCTTATTTTCTCGGCTTCTCGTCACTTGATTCCCCTAGTTCTTAACGCTTTGTTAAAGGTGAGTTCACGGCCCCTCTTTTAAATGTTTTATACGTTTTTAGGGTGATTTGCATGAATATTATTGATTATGAAATATTTGAACGTACTTTGCGAATTATTTTATATGCGCGTGACATATTGAACTACTTTAGACATTATTGAGCATTTTGGACTATATTGAACTTTTTGGACTTATTGGACTATTTGGACTTTTGAACTATATTAGACATTTTTGGACATTTTAAACTATATTGGACAACTTGAACTACTTTTGAACTTGATAAGTGCATTTGAGTATTCGCAAGATCCCTGTTTTACTACTCTTTATTTTGGGGATTATTACATACTATGAAATGATTTTTAAATCTGTCAATTGCCATATTGAGACTTTGCGTATTATCTTATGATATACGTATTATTTGTACATTGTTGGACTTCGCATATTATTTTTATAATATGTAAGACTTGGTTAATATCAAACTTTACGTATTATATTTCTAATACGTGTGACTTTTATTAAAACAAGACTTTGCGTATTCTGTGTGAATACATAAGGTGCATGGATATAGTGTTAGGTGTGTGGGATCCTGTTCTTTCCCCCACCTGTCTATAGTCCCCCTTTGGGTCGCTGTTCTGATCCCATATTATGCGTACTTGTTGTGCTCCGCTGTTCTAGAGTGTAAATATTATGGATAGCGCTATTAGAGGTCGGCCAATCTCCCGGTTCCACTATTTAGGAATTTGCATAATATTTATATATAGGGGAAACCGTTCATTTGTGCTTTGACAGTATATTTTATGCGTGTACATTTTACTGAAACATTTTATTATAATATTAACCAAGTGGCTTTGAACATTTAGACTTTCTATTATTGGGTATATATGTATATTATGGAATTGTGTGTGAATTTATACGATACAAGTCTTGTATGGGCGAAACTTGTATTGGGATAAATTCATACGACTTTGGCCATAATGTATTCTTTTATAAATTATATTTTGAGACTTGTTCATTATCATGGAAGTGTAGGTGAATGTATTTTATTACAAGTCTTGTATGGGCGGGACCTGTAATAGACTAGATTTACAGGACTCTTGCCATGAGGCTTATTTATAAATGGGTTTTTATCACATTTTCATAAAACCCGTGCACTCACCAACTATTTTTCATAGTTGACCTGTTTTCTCATGCTTTTGAGGTGATCGTTAGTAAGTTTCTTTTAAAGGCATTGCATTGCGGAGTCTCACCGTGTCATCTCTTTAAAACATTTTGACGTCAAGACAAAGCTTTGTGAACTTAACACATATGTTTTAAACGCCAACGTTCGTCGAAGACAATTATGGTATTATTGTACTGTTTCTTATAAAAATTAATTATGGTGTTGTGCTATTACCATATGCTTGTGCCTTGAGCTGTCACACTCCGTGTTTCCGTTTTGGCGGGGTGTTACAGAATTGGTATCAAATCTGTAACACCCCACTAATGTGGAAACATGGAGTGTGACAGCTCAACGCACAAGGATATGGCAATAGGACAATACCATAAATTAATTTGAAAGAAACAATAAAATAATACCATAACTGTCTTCGCCGAACATTGGCGTTTAAAACATAAGTTTAAAGTTCACAAAAGCTTCGTCTTAACATTTCAAAGTTTAAAAGGGACGACACGATGAGACCATGATGCAATTCCTTCATAATAAAACTACTGATGATCACCTGAAATGCATAAGAAAACGGGTCAACTATGAAAATAGTTGGTGAGTACACGGGTTTATAAAAATATAGTAAAAACCTATTTATAAATATGTCATCATGGCAAGAGTCCTGTGAATCTATCATATTTCAAGTCCCGCCCATAAAAGACTTGTAATAAATATACATTCACCTACACTTCCATGATAAAGAACTAGTCCCAAAATATAGTGTCAAAGCACAAATGAACGACTGCCCCTATATATAAATATTGTGCAATTTCCTGAACAGTGGAATCGAGAGGTTGGCCGACCTCTAATAGCGCTATCCATAATATTTACACTCCAGAACAGCGGAGCGCAACAAGTACGTATAAATTAGGATCTGAACAGCGACCCAAAGGGGGATTTAGACAGGTGAGGGGCAAGAACAAGATCCCACACACCTAACACTATATCCACGCACCTTATGTATTCACACAGAATACGCAAAGTCTTGTTTTAATAAAAGTCACACGTATTAGAAATATAATACGTGAAGTTTAATATTAACCAAGTCTTACATATTATAAAAATAATATGCAAAGTCCAACAATGTACAAATAATACGTATATCATAAGATAATACGCAAGTCTCAATATGGCAATTGACAGATTTAAAAATCAGTTCATAGTATGTAATAATCCCCAAAATAAAGAGTAGTAAAACGGGGATCTTGCGAATACTCAAAAGCACTTATCAAGTTCAAAAGTAGTTCAAGTTGTCCAATATAGTTTAAAATGTCCAAAAATGTCTAATATAGTTCAAAAGTCCAAATAGTCCAATAAGTCCAAAAAGTTCAATATAGTCCAAAATGCTCAATAATGTCCAAAGTAGTTCAATAAGTCACGCGCATATAAAATAATTTTGACTTTAGTACTAAAACATTAGTCACATGTCTCGCGTGTTTGAGATAAATAGCCTATAGCTCATTTCCTGTTCATGTTTCTCATAAACAAAACGCATTAGCTTAATTGATCTTGGGACTTGATTTGAAAATATATATGATCATTTTTTTAATATATATATATATATATTATATATATTTATTTATATTTTATATATTTATATATATATATATATATATATATATATATATATATATATATATATATATATATTCACTGCATTTAAACGCTACATGTCACATATATAAATTTGTTAACTTTTTAGAATTACAATGCTAAACATTATAGCCTTACACTGGTAAATTTTGGGTTTCTAAAGACGCGTCTTTCGGACTTTTTAACACCGGTTCGTCGAAACCGAACAAATTAGATTATATATATATATACTATATTTATATATTATGGAAGCTACTAATCTTTGTTTATGGGTATATCTCGGACGAGAGCATCATGCTAAGGACATAAAACCAAAACTAAGAATAAAATAAATTTAAAAATTGAACCAAGAATTATACCTAGTTTGAGTTCTTACATCAAACCTCAACCTTCATTTTCATGCCAAAAATATATTCTTTATAATTTATAATTTCTTGAAATTTGTTGAGGGGTTTTATTTTTACAATTGCTACTTATAAAAAACAAGGAGGAATTATATTCTAAAAATAGTCGATATTGTCACTGAAGAGTTGAGGACACTTATAAACTTAAGGCACATGTCTAACTATAAAGTTACATGTATTTATATTCTATATACGATTGTGAATTTTATTTATAACAAAGACTTTGCGTTATTCTGTAGTGAAATACATAAGGAGCATGGGACTATTAGTCGTTAGGTGTGCGGGATCCTGTTTCTTTCCCCTTCACCTGTCTAAGTCCCTCTTGTGGGTCGTTGTTAAGATCCTAATTGATTCGTACTGTGCGCTCCGCTGTTATGGAGTTGATAATTATTATGGATAGTGCTATTAGTGGTGGCCCCAACTTCTCTTGTAGTCGTCACTGTTCAGGATTTGCATAATTATTCTATATTATAGGGCCCAACCATTCATTTAGTGCTTTGAGCACTAACATTTTATGCCGTGTACTTTTACCTGGAAACATTCTTATTCTAATGGTTAAACCAGTGGCTATTGTATACATTCTAGATCTTTTATTATTGGGCAATATTGTATAATTATGGAATTTGTATGTGTATTTATACGTACAAGTCTTGTATGGACTGGGATGCTTGCTGTTGAGATAAATTCCATATGGACTCTCTGGCCTTGATGTCTTCTTTTATAAACTATTTTTTGGTCTGTTTTTATCATGAAAGTGTTAGAGTGATGTATATTTATTACAAGTCTGTCGTTATGGGCCGGGACTTGTATAGGGATTAGATTTATTAGGATCTTGCCATGATGACCTTATTTATAAATATGGTTTTTATACATTTCATAACCCCGATTGTACTCACCAACTATTTTCCACTTAGTTGATACCTGTTTTCTCTTTTGATTTCAAGGTGATCGTCAGTAGTTATTTATGAAGCATTGCATCTTGGTATCTTCGTTGTCGTCCCTTTTAAACATTGAAATTTCAAGACGAAGCTTTTGTGAACTTTAAACTTATGTTTTAAACGCCAATGTTCGGCGAAGACAATTATGGTATTATTGTACTGTTTCTTTCAAATTAATTCATGGTATTGTACTATTGTCATATGCTTGTTCCTTGGGCTGTCACACTCTGTGTTTTCGCTTTAGCGGGGTGTTTCTGCTAGAGTGTGATAGCTCAAGGCACACGCATATGGCAATAGTACAATACCATAAGTTAATTTAAAAGAAATAGTACAATAATACCATAAAATTCTTCACCGAACGCATGGCGTTGAAATCATATTTTTAAGTTCACAATATAAGCTTTTCTCTGACGTCAAAATGTTTTAAATTGATGACAAGGTGAAACCACAATGGCCATTGCCTCAATAGAAACTTTTTACTTACGATCTATCCTGAAATGCATGGAGAAACATGTCACCTTGACTTATAGTTGGTGAGTACACGGGTTTATGAAAATTTAGTAAAAACCTATTTATAAATAAGTCATCATGGCAAGAGTCTTGTGAATCTATCCTATTACTTTCGTCAGTTAAACATTTCTTCAAATTTGAGACGTGGAACACATCGTGAATTCCACTTAGCTTATGTGGTAGCTCAAGTTGGTAAGTTACTGGACCAACTTTACTTAGTACCTTAAAGGATCCAGTGTATCGAGGGTTCAACTTGTCTCGCTTATCAAAACGTATCATGCCCTTCCACGGCGGCACTTTGAGAAGCACTTGGTCTGCAATTTGAAATTCTAGATTTTTCTTGCGGTTGTCAACATAACTTTTCTGTTGGCTCCTAGTTGTCTTTAATCTTTCTTTGATTGTCGTGATCTTATCAATAGTCTCTTGAATAACATCTAGTCTTGTCAATTGTCTGTCTCCCGTCTCTAGCCAACAAAGTGGCAAACTATACTTTCGTCCGTACAAAGCTTCAAAATGTGCGCCATTGATGCTAGTGTGATAATTGTTGCTATACGAGAATTCTACCAAAGGTAAGTGTGTGTCCCAACTACCCTCTAGATCAATCAAACAAGTTGTAGGAATTATATTTGAGTGATAAAGACAAAATAATGAATGGAAACTAAGAGAAAACTAGAAGGACCCAAAGTCGTCATTGTAGATTTTTTCAAAAGTAAGAATTGGAAGATTCTCTCTGTTTTGTCAAAAGATAAAGATAATGATCTGGTCAAGATTAAGACAAGAACAAGATCTCTTGGTCAAAGATAATTAATGGTCAAAAGATAAGAACAAGAACAGATTGGTATCAAAGGATACTATTTACTATTGGTCAAAGTATTATTTTTTTATCATTATTATCTTATTAAGTTTCTCCACTGTAAACCTTGCGACTCCAGGAAGTCTAAGGTATGTAGTTTAATTATCCATCATAGTTAGATCTCTCAATGAGAGTCTAATAGTTAGCTTATTAGTTTATGTAATAGTCATAGTCGACTGATTAATGTCGAATTGTTTATAGTTTACTTTGCTTTATGTTATAAAATCTTGTTCATATCAATTGTTGTTCTTATTTGTTATTCTAGGCCATGCGTGCTATCAATGTTCATGATATCCATTAGATGGGCAAAATTGTTCTATGAAGCCTACCAATTTATGGTTTCAAACAATTGGTATCAGAGCGGGTTGCTATTGAAGAATGAAGAAGAAAACCTAAACTCGACGCGTTTGGATCGAGAACGATGTTGATGTTTATGGTCGTTTTGAGATTATTTATATAAAGTATTTGATTTTACTTATTTGATGTTGTGTTGGATTTTCACAGTTTTGTGTTCTTATAATATATTAAATGGAGTGGTAACTTTAAGGAAAAATACTTGTTCGGATTATAAAGTCGGTGATGATAAGACTTGCTTGAATCTAACAATGGTGTACGATTACCTTATGATGACTTACTAATTTCATTTGCTTTCACTTGATAGGAGTTACGTTATTGTGCTCAGTGTCTTATATAGAGGAATCGAAGATTCTGTCAGGGAACATAGGTTACTTATACATAACAGGTATGAGACTCGACGTCATGTGGATAACAGGATATAGACACATGTTTTTTTTTTGGTAATTCAACCTTCTTCAACAAATTCTTATTATTCGTTTTTCTGTCATCATGATAATTTGTGCTTGGAGCCTACTACAGTCCATGATTAAAGTGTTGGTAAACTTGTTTAAGGGGCAAGCTTATTGATTAATTTCCCATCTCATGCACTCCATACTTGATTATAACATAATAAGGGAAGATAGTTTCATTCGTTATTAACTTCTAGGGGGATTAGTTCATGCTTATTGGGTTTTGTCATTATCAACTAAGGGGTAAGATTGTTAGGAATTATATATTGAGTGATAAAGACAAAAATATGAATGAAACAAGATATTGAACAAGAAGGACCTAACTGTCGTCATTGTAGAAAGTCTTCAAAAGATAAGAATTGAACAGATTCTCTTCAAATTTAGTCAAAGATATAGATAATTGATTTGGCTACAAAGATAAGAACAATGAGTTGATTATGACAAAACATATTAAAGATGGAGGACCTACAAGACAAAGCTGGAATAACATTAATGCTGATTGAAGATTAGTCAAATAGTATTTAATGCTGATTTATAGTTTCCTAATTTTATTTGATCTTATCTTGTCTTGTAAACCCTAACCCCTCTAGTATATAAAGAGGGGTAGGCGTCTAGTATTGATTATCCATCATAGTTAGATCTCTCCAATGAGAGTCTAATAGTTAGCTTATTAGTTTATGTAATAGTTCATAGTCGACTGATTAAAGTCGAATAGTATATAGTTTATGAATAAAAACCTTGTTCATAACATTGTTGTTCTTATTTGTTATTCCGCTGCGTGATCAATGTTATGATATCCTAGATGGGCAAAACGATCTATGAAGCCTACAATTAAGGTTTCAACACAAGTCCTCAAGATGTCCTCTATGGTTTGTATCGTTCTCCCACTTTGACCATCCGTCTGTGGGTGGTAAATAGTACTCATCTCAAGTTGAGTACCCAAAGCCTTCTGTAGTAGTCACCGAGAGCACGACGTGAACTGACTATCCCTATCTGAGATAATGAAATTGGGTATTCCATGCCTTGGTACTATTTCCTTGATGTATAACTCAGCAAACTTATCCAACTTGTAGTCTTCTCGGATCATAAGGATGTGTGTAGACTTCGTTAACCGATTGACGATAACCCATATTGAGGCATACCCTGTCGACATCCTAAGTAACTTTGTCACAAGATTCATCGTGATCTTTACCCATTTCTTAAAACATCAATCTTTGCCGGGTCGACATGAATTCCCTTTGCATTAACCACGTGACCAAGAAATTGTACTTCTAGAAACCAAAACTCACACTTGGAGAATTGGTGTACCATTTCTTGTTCTTAAGAAACCTCAAAATGATATCTAAGTGTTGTTTATGTTCTTACTTACTTCGTGGGTAGATGGGAATATCATCACTGAACACTATCACGAACTTATCTAAGTAGGGTCTACCCACTCTATTCATCAGGTCTATAAATACAGTCGGTGCATCAATCAACCCAAAGGGACATGGCTAATTGGTAATGCCCATACCGCATCCTAAACGGTGTCTCGGGGTGTCTTTTTCCTTGACTATTATCTAGTAATATCTTGACCGTAAGTCAATCTTCAAAAAGTAAGTTGCCTGTGTAGTTAATCGAATAGGCCGTCTAATTGAGAAAGAGGGTATCAGTTCTTTATGATTAATTTGTTCAAATCCCTGTAATCTATACATGTTTGAATCGATCCATTTTTTCTTTTTGGATAAAAAGTAATGGTGCACCATAGGGTGATGAACTCGGTGTTATCAATCCTTTGCTCAAAGTTCTTGAAATTACCCAGACAGCTCTTGCATTTACGATGGTGCTAAATGTTATGGTGCCTTAAGCACCGATTCCGCTCTCGGCACTAGGTCGATCCAGAACTCGACTATCCTAGTCGGGAGGAGTCTAGACAAATCTTCTGGAAAGACCTCGCTATGATTCCTTTTTATCAGAATATTTTGGATACTCTTCACATTGGCTCCTTTGTCCACTATATGTGTCAAATATGTGACACAGTCCTTCTCTAGCTATTTTCTCATCTTGATGGCCGTTACTAGCTTCAAGTCCTTTCCGGACCTTTCTCCTTATACCACTAGAATCATTTCGCCTTCTAAAGGGATTCGAATGATTTTTGTGAAGCAATCAATTTCTGCTAAAACTCTAGTCCACCAATC
>BQNB010041255.1:35488-46881 GCA_026074375.1 Tanacetum coccineum
ATGGCCGTTACTAGTCGGGACACACACTTATTTCTTTCATCATAGCCATAGGCTATTTATGTTACACGAATATAGTAAAATTTAACCATATGTTCAAATATTATAAAACATACAAGCATCGTGTTTGATGATCGTTGGTATCAGATTGAGAGAACAACTAAAACTTAGATACCATTTTCTTGTTTGGCTTAACCCATAAAAAGTGTTGGGGCCAAGGTTATACATACGTAAAGAAGGTTAGTACTTACACCTAAAAACACGATTTTTATATACCAGGATAGTGTTGGGGATTATTGATGAACACATCGTTACAGATGGTTTTTTTTAAACCATAGGGAGCACCCGTGTTATTCGTCAAGAAGAAGGATAGTTCGTTTCGAATGTGCATAGACTACCGTGAGTTGAACAAATTGACCGTTAAGAACCGCTATCCTCTCCTAAGAATTAATGACTTGTTCGATCAATTTCAAGATTCACGTTATTTCTCCAAAATAGATCTTCGTTCTGGTTACCATCAATTAAGAGTACACGAAGTCGATATCTCAAAGACTACTTTTAGGACTCGATATGGGCATTTTGAGTTTACGGTTATGCCTTTCGGTTTGACCAATGCACTTGCAGTCTTCATGGATCTAATGAACCGCGTATGTAAGCCATATCTAGATAAATTTGTCATTGTGTTTATCGATGACATCTTGATCTATTCGAAGTCCAAACAAGAACATGAAGTTCATATGAAGTTAGTCTTATAATTGCTCAAGAAGGAGAAATTGTTTGAAAAAATTTTAAAGTGTGAATTTTGGCTGCAAGAAGTACAAATTCTCGGGCATGTGATTAACAGCAATGGCATTCATGTGGACCCGAGTAAGATTGAAGCAGTAAAGAATTGGAAAGCACCTATATCACCAACAGAAATTCGCTTATTCTTAGGATTGGCAGGTTATTATCGGCGATTCATCGCGAACTTTTCTACAATTGCCAAACCTCTCACCTCACTAACTCAAAAGAACAAGAAATTCGATTGGGGTGAAGAATAAGAAGAAGCCTTTCAGACGTTGAAAGATAAATTGTGTAATGCCCCAATTCTAACGCTCCCTGATGGACCAGACGACTTCATGGTTTATTATGATGCGTCAAACCAAGGCTTTGGATGCGTGCTGATGCAAAGGGGTAAGGTGATTGCATATGCATCCCGACAGCTAAAAATTCATGAGAGAAATTATACAACCCATGATTTAGAGTTGGGTGCTGTAGTATTCGCTCTTAAAATTTGGAGACACTATTAGTATGGGACAAAGAGTATTATTTACACTGATCACAGAAGTCTACAACTTATTTTTGACCAAAAAGAGTCGAATATACGTCAAAGGCGATGGATTGAGCTTTTCAGTGATTACGACTGCGAGATCCGTTATCATCCGGGAAAGGCAAATGTGGTAGCTGACGCATTAAGTAGGAAGGAAAGAATTAAACCAAGACGAGTACGGGCAATGAGCATGACAATTCATTCGGGTATCAAGGGAAAGATACTAGAAGCCCAAAATGAAGCGTCTAAGGACTTAAATGCACCAGCAGAGATGCTGCGAGGGTTAGACAAACAAATGGAGAGAAAAGGTAACAGCGGATTATACTTTGTAGATCGAATCTGGTTTCCGTTGACAGGAAATGTAAGAACCCTGATCATGGATGAATCTCATGCAACGAAGTATTCTGTTCACCTAGGAGTAGGTAAGATGTACTACGACCTTAGAGATATGTACCGGTGGCTAGGAATGAAAAAGGACATAGCCATGTATGTCAGCAAGTGTCTAACTTGCTTGAAGGTTAAAGCTGAACACCAAAAACTCTCAGGTTTGTTATAGCAACCGGAGATTCCCGAGTGGAAATGGCAGAAAATAACTATGGACTTCATTATAAAATTGCCTAGAACCAGTAGTGGGCACGACAAAATTTAGGTCATTGTCGATAGAATGACTAAGTCCGTGTACTTCCTAGCGATTCGTGAGGACTACAAGATGGAGAAGCTAGAGAGAATTTATATCAACGAGATAGTTGCAAGGCACGGAGTGCCTATGTCTATTATCTCCGATCGTGATAGTCACTTCACGTCATGATTTTGGCAAACGTTACAGAAGGCATTGGGAACACGTTTGGACATGAGTACGGCATATCACCCTCAAACCGACGATCAGAGTGAGCGTACTATCCAGACATTGGAAGACATGCTCAGAGCATGTGCCATTGACTTTGGAGGAAACTGGGATACACATCTTCCTTTAGTTGAGTTCTCATACCACAATAGTTATCACACAAGCATTAATTGTGCCCTGTTTGAAGCACAGTACGGGCGAAAATGTTGATCACCTATTATTTGGACTATTTGGACTGAGGTAGGAGAAAGTCAGTTAATTGGGCCAAAAATGGTAAAAGGGGAAAGTTAGCGCCAAGATATGTGGGACCATTCGAGATCGTTGAACGAATTGGTCCTGTAGCCTACCGACTTAAATTACCACAAGAATTGAGCGAATTTAGCATCGACGATCATCGTTTTACTCATGGTATCACCTTGGAATAGGCGTAGTACGTTTGTTAATAAGGGGAAAAGTTGCGTCCTTTTTAGCGCCAGAATGTGGGACACATTCGAGATCGTATCTTTTTTGTTGAACGGAATTGGTCTGGCTTGTACCTACCGACCTTAAATTACCACAAGAATTTGAGCGGCATTCATTGATTCTTACGTGTTTCATGTGGTCTAAATCTGATGAAAGAAATGTTCTAGCAGATCATGAATTACATGTGGGCCCATAGATGAACTCAAGTTGACGACAAGTTATGCTTTGTTGAAGAACCATTAGAAATCATAGACCGCGAGGTCAAGAGATTGAAGCAGATTAGAATTCCTATTGTAAAGGTCCGATGGAATTCACGGCGAGGCCCTGAATTTAAATGGGAGCGCAAAGACAAAATCAAATGCAAGTATCTACATCTAATTGCAAATGCTTCTTCTTTAGAGAAACCGACTTGAATTTCGGGACGAAATTCCTTTCAATGGGGAGATACTGTGAGAACCGTCTAACTCGGGTTAGTGATTGATAGTATTTTAAAACGTCTTTGATTAAATATATGCTTATTAAGCTAGTTTATGTTACCCGAATTATGTTTTCGCTTTAGGTTCACTTTGCTTTAGGCAGATTCGCGTGTTTAACGTACCATCGAGCTATGATTTTTTTAAATGTCAACTCATTATAAGTGATATGCTCAAACTATTTTAAAATAGTTAGTGTCACCACACTATAAACTTAGTCCATTTTTTTATTTATTTATTTACGCATATACGTCTTTTTGGGTATAACCCTGTATTTGCACCTACGCATTTATACATTTATAGTTTAGACTTAAGACGTAATTTACCAACTAAACTCAACATAATACAAATCCTAACACTCTCGTCTGCAAACGAGCACTCTACAGGACAAGATAATGTCGAAGACGGGTATTGTCTCGCATGGTTCTTCTTTTCAGTATGCTCTTGATGTGTTCAATGCTACATGCAAAACATTGGCAAAGTGTTATTTTGGTGTCATTGAGAAAGACCTTGTTCCTAGGTACTCGCTAAGTCCAAGGCATGTGGCTATTCTTAGTTGCATACGCGCCTCGCACGCACAAGATTTCCTTTTCACCATCCCTATTGATGGTTTGGGACAGAGGATGAACCATCATCAATTCCGCTCTGTGTTGTGTTATAGGCTTACCATACCTATGTTCTGTGAAGGTAGCCTTTGCCCGAGTTATAATGTGCATCGGATGGATCAATGGGGAGATCATGCGGTCCACTGTTCTAGTGAGGTGGGTGTGAAGTTCAGGCATGATCTGGTGCGTGATATTCTTGTTGATATATGTTCCAAAGTTGGGATCATGGTGCATAAGGAGGCTCCAATGGGCTTTCTATCTGACGATAGGAGGGATCTACGACCAGCAGACCTTTTATTATTCAATTGGATCCAAGGTAAAGACGTGTGTTTGGATGTGACTGGCATCTCTCCGTTTGCTGGTATGGGGTCGAATTCATTGGCACCGGGGGTAGCTTTGCACAATGCTGTGGAAAAGAAAAAGAGGAAGTATACGACCAAATGTGCGGACAACGGATACAAGTTCATCCCTTTTGCTTTTTCAACGTTTGGGGAATTTGATAAGGATGCTTTGGATACACTTTCACGTATTAGGTTTCTTTCCATTAGCCACTCTAATAATGTTAAAAGTGGTGCGTTTATCTTTCATAGAGTAAGTTTTTGCATTCAGAAAAGAGTGGGAGCACAGATTGTGTCTAGACTCCCATCCAACTTTATGTAAAATATTGCTATGTTATAAATAAAATTTAACATAAAAAATAATAATAGTGGCGGTGGTGGTGGTGGATAGGTCTGGAGTTTTAGCTCATAAGCTTAGAGTTTGATTAGGAACTGGTTGTTATCATTTTCATGCTTGTTTATAAGTCTAAATGCAGTAGAAATGAGTAAGAATGAGTGTGCCTTTGTTATTTAAGTTTTTGTCCCAAAACTGTTATAGTAGTTTAGTGTTAAGATTTTGAAAAAAAAGCCACTTTTCAAGTTCATTTTTAGATAGGTTAAAGTAGGTTTTAAGATTTGAAATTTATGACATAAGTAGATTTTAAGGTAAAGTTGATCCGTTTTAGCTTATTTTAAATATTAGTTAGCTTATTCTAGCTTATTTTTAGGCTGCAAAAACCACATTTGTCTTTTTAAAAAAAGACTAAAAAGAGTGCAATCTGTGTGAAGAGGCTTTTTCAATTAGCTTTTCTGTCTTATCCTAAATTTCAAAATGTTTTGGTTCGTTGCTTGCCTTTTCTTCGTTTGATACAGTTTTGACAGCTTCCAACTCTGGTTTCACAGGATCGACTCCTTCTGTCACTTCCTTTGAAATTTCTTTAACTAATTCACATTCTTTCTTGGTTTCTTTTGTTCCATTCTCTATGGCTGCTTCAGTCTCCTTTGTCACATCTGCTGTTGCAACATCTTTTTTTTTTTACTTCAGGTGTTATAGGTTCCTCAATCTTTATGGGTTCGAGTTCTTTATCAATTTTTTCAACACTTGGTTTTCTTCAACAGTGTCCTGTAGAGCATCTTCAATGTTGCATTATGTCAAATCATCAATGAAGGCTCAATAGTTCCGTTAATTGCGTACTTTGGTTGAAAGGAAAAAAACCCTTCTATCATTCACAAACAAGCGGCTTACCATTTTAAAACTTGTTATCCATAGTTCACATTGTATTAAAACGTCATAATTTTTTTTGTAATAAAAACAAACATCTGCTATAAAGAATGTTAGGATGTGAGGCTACGACTCTACGTTAAATATTACAACTTCTTATGCAGTTGGTTATACTTTTTTTTATAATATTTATCAACGAAAAAAACTCCGAATGACCTGTTTTCACCTAACCCCCTTTTGACATGTTACCCAACCGGCGCAACCCACTCAGTTCACCACCTGAACGTATCCTTTCAAAAGCATATAAACAAATCTTAATAGGTCTATATAACTTCATATCATACTACAACTTAAAACCTTTCTATCGTTAATTCAAAACCACTTAAAAACACGCATTATAACTCCCTCTTATGGGGCGTTTGGATTAGGTTATTTCTCCAGCATATTGTCTTATATAAAATACTGAAATAGCTCATTGGCCCCATCTTTTACTTACACTTTTTCAGCACTATATCTTATTTAAGTTCAGTTTGGCTTATGATCATACAGTTGAATTGGGACGCCAAGTTAGCTCCCCTGTTCTGCTTTTTAAATTCAGAATAGAGGCGGGGGCTATAAAGAAGTACGTGTTGGTTTAAAAAGAAGAGATAACTGCAGAAAATACCGTATGATGGTCAAGTTGTCTCTGATCTTTCTCTTCTATCCGGTTCAGCAAGCAAAAACACCATAACATGCTCTAGCTCGCATCCTAATGAACAAAAAAAAGCTCAGTACTTCATCTGAAATTATTATATGCCTCATCCAAAACACTCTATAAAAAAAAACTAAACTATTGGTCATTTTTATGTCTATGTTGCTATATCCGTAACATTTCATGGGCTAAAAGCATAGTAAGTACAATGTAGTATGCAATATAGGCTGGTTAGTATATCTTTTTTGTTTCTACCGATCTACTTAGTCACATTTATCAATAAAACTTCATCATATCTATCTAGAGTGTAGCATGATCAAAACATATGTCCATAAGAAAAGAAAGGAAGTATTTACCATGGGACATACATGTTAACCGGGAACTCGTCATCATTTTTTTGGGTAAATATTATTATTTGCATATTCACCACCGGGATTTACTTTATACCTGACCTTACATGGGAGCTCCTCTATCATATCGTAGTGAAACAAATAGCAGGAAGCTTTCGTCAATACTATTCGGCAAATGTTGACCCTCACGGTGCGTATATCTTTCCAACAAAGCAAATTTATAACCATCATTGGTATACTCTGCCAAGGCACCAAAACATGTTCAGAAAATAAACGTACTACAAAACGATGAAAATATAATAATAGATATAGGGTAATATTTTCAACATAAAAATGCTTATCATTGAATGTAAAACAAAACACCAAACACGCGGTTTCAAGTGCTAGAACTAAATCTGTCACAATCTTCAGTTTCGTGAACTCAGCCGGTTTATAGTTCTCCTCATGAGCTTTTCGGAAGACCCTCAAAAAGTATAAAAAGGTGTGACTATCTGCAAAGGTAAAAAAAAACTCTCATCAGTGTGATAGTTTTGTCGGGTCCGTCAAGGCAATAAGTTGCAAGTATTAATTAAAAGCATTAACATGCTGAAACACTTTTTCCTAAATTTGAACTTCATTTTACATGATTCTTTAGACTGCACATGTTCGAAACATATACTCCTATTCAAAAATCATAGCATAAAGTATTTATACTTTTTCGCTTTGATCACCTGTCATATTAATATGTTCCAATAATCCCTTTCTATTAAGCGCATCAGTAGACACCCCTATGCGTTCACAAATGTAACTCCAACTTTATGAAAAAAATGTCTTCGAATCACTAAATTTGTGTCCAGCATATAAATTTCAATCGGCAAGGCTTATCCATAACAAAGATAAACGAACTCCAGAGAAATATGCAAACTGAAATTAGCAAAAACCCCAAATAATGATAAAACCTTAATTTAAATAATCAACATTTATATATTCTATACCTTTTTTGTGTTTATGGATTTTGCTTAGGAGATGTTCTGATTCCACATCTTCTTCCTCATTGTGGTGGCCTGATCATCCTCAAGTATAAGTTGTTGTTGAATGTTGTTCTTGAATGTTCTGCTTGGTGACCTGATCATCCTCGAGTGTTGTTGAATGTTGTTGTTCTTGAATGTTCTGCTAACTCGGGATATAAGGGTGTTAAAACATATTATAGGCAGCCCAGACATATTAAAGCCCAGTTGGGAGCCCAACATTTGGGTCGTATCAAAATCACTGCGTGTTTGTCGCCTAATAAGATATATATTAATATGTGTGACTAATGTTGTTTAAATTGAGCCACGTAATAATAAAGAAAAAAAAACGACACCTCCTCCTTTATAAGAATTCTTCCCTCATTTTATTACAACAAAGAGATCATTCACAATATGAAAGTAAAAAAAAAAAAACTAAAATTAAAAGCTAGTGACTGGTACATATAACTCATAGTTTCATTTGGGGTTGAATTTTCAATCTAGCTTGTGTCTCAATCTTGTATTCGTGTCAGCCGTGCAAGTTTTGATCCATCCCTGTTTGTTTAAAAGGTAATATTAGGATATAGTATGAAGCTCTTTCACAAATAAAATCACATGAGTCTATATGATGATAAAAGCAAGACTATAAATCATTTTAAGTTTAAGTCGATACGTTACGGTTTGAGAAACTTTAAAATACTATAAAATCTTTGATGATAAGATGATCATGACTTGCAAGTAACTATTACATAGTATTAAACATTTAGTTCATGGTTTGTAAATTGTTTTTATGCTAAAATTTAGAAGAAACTAGGAAAAACTTGCATGGTTATGAACGTGTAATGGAGTCTTGAGCAATTTTTTTTGGATAACAGATGAAGTGCAAGTTTTCAGTTCTTCTTTTTAGCATATATAAATGGCATGTATTTGGTCATAGCTAAGCATGTTGTTTCGTTATCCTAGTTCGAGTTAATTTTCAAGTTGGTGTTTGATGACGTATAGTAGGTATACCAAATTTCCGGGCTTGGGTCACACTGCCACTTGGGCTTCTGGGCCCAGCTTAGCAGTCATGGGTCGAAACCAAACCAAATCCTGCACTGGTAACGGTCCGGACACAGCAAAACGGACGCGGACCTAACTATAGGCTACTTCCGTCCGCGGAAAACACACGCGTCCGTACACACGATTACTGTTGAACCTTGCCCGACAAAGGACCCACTCCGACCACTAACGAAACAAACGAAATATTAGGAAACCCTAATATTTCACTCGCTTATAAAAGGGACCCTCTAACACAATGAACAGTATGATTTTCTCACTCTACAAACACACACTCTCTCTACATGTTTACTTACTTTCACTCCGGAGTCTAATCGTGGGGTCCGTCCCCACAGTAAGGCTAACGGTTTTTATTTGATTGTGCAGAAAATCATTTCACCTCTCTTGCTCTAGTACAAAGGATTTGAGCCCTATTCTAAGCTCGACACTTATTTTGTACTAACAAGTGGCGCCATCCGTGGGAACCTAACACAACCACGCTTTCTAAAATACTCATCATGAGCACTCGCGAACATCACATCCCGACCATTCCCACGTCCGCCATGCGGAACACTGGGGGAAGAAATAGCCCACAAGGTCTCGAGGAGCCTACGTCTGACGAGGTCCTAAGAGAACTATGCGACAAAAACTACCACCAACCGTTGCCGCTCATCGCTGAAAAAATGCAAAAAGAAAAAGAGCGGCAAGATAAGCTCAACGCAGTAAAGGCACGCCTACTCTACGATGATGAATCCGGAAGAAATCCAAGAAATCGCAAAGAGTCGCACTACTCCGAATCCAAGACGCCAACCGCCCGGACAGAGCCGAGAAGGAAGCATGGGAGTAAACACTCCCGAAGCCCATCACCAATTGCCAGTGTCTTCAGAAGACTCAGACGAAACAAACCTCCTTCACCGGGGCCCAGGCCGCGGAAGGAGGGTGGTGTATTCAATAGGTTGGAGGAAAACAAAGCGCATCTGCATGCTCTGACAGTCGCCACAGTTTCCACGCGAAGGGAACCGAAGTGCAACTAAGGAAGCATCATCACAAGGGCACATCGCCCTGAGGAAACAGTAGACACTCGGAGAGTGAAGATAGCGAGGGAGGTCACTAGAAATCCAAATCAAAGAGGCACAGGTCAAATACCTACGAATATGATCTCTCTCAGCCTTGGATGTGTGAGGAAAGAAACCCTTTCACACCTCAGATCCGACATTTCGATTTCCCAAGGACAAGGATGCCTAGCCACGTCAAGACATACGACGGAAGCGGGGATCCGGAAGACCACTTAAAGCTATTCCAGTCTGCTGCAAAAACAGAGAGATGGGCAATGCCAACATGGTGCCATATGTTCAACTCAACGCTCACCGGAAATGCTAGGGTCTGGTTTGACAAGCTCCCAAAAGAATCCATTGACAGCTATGAGGATCTAAGAGCATCGTTCAGGGAAAATTATCTCCAGCAAACAAAACACATCAAGGATCCGGTAGAAATACACCATATCAAGAAAAGAAATGGAGAATCCACGGAGGACTTTATGGAAAGGTACAAAGCAGAAGTCTTAGATGTAGAAGGAGCACCGGAATGTATGAAGATCTCCGGATTCATGCACGGGATAACCCACCCTGAGTTGATCAAACGTTTGTACGAGAAAATCCCGAGATCAATGGACGAGATGTACAGGGTGACTACGTCTTTTCTGCAAGGGGAAGTCGCCGCATTCAGTCATAGTCAAAAAAAGCACCCGCGTCGTGGAGGCAACCAGAAGAAGGAAACAAGCCAAAGGCACAAAAGAAGGGGAAATGGCCGGAAAAGACAAGCCCCTAGCCATCTTGATGATTCAACCGTGGGAGAGGGTAGCCAAATAAAGGGTCACCCAGAGTTTCTCTCTGGAGACAGTTATCTCTTTTTCGTCTTTAGGAGAGGAAGATGGAACGGAAGGACCAATGATCATCGAAGCTGAAATAGGAGGGCACTTCGTACACCGGATATACATGAACGGAGGAGCATCCTCAGAAGTTCTATACGAATATTGCTTCGTCAGGCTCCGGCCAAAAATAAGAAGCCAGATGATCCCAGCTACCACATCACTCATAGGATTCAGTGGAGAAACAATTTGGCCGATAGGCCAGATATCCCTACTAGTAAAGATAAGTGACGAAGATCATTCCACTTCCGCATGGATGAACTTCATGGTTATCAGGTCACCATCCCAACACAATGAAATAATAGGCAGAACAAGTATAAGAAAGATTCGTGCCGTACCATCCATGGCACACGGAATGTTAAAATTCCCAGTCAAAGGAGGAACGGTGACGTTACGAAGCAGCAGAGTCATCCCGATGGAATGTGCAATGATCTCCGGACCTAGCACACAACACCCCATGACCAGTCATGTGTTGGAAGAGAAGATAAAAGTGGTCATTCATCCTGAGTACACTGAGCAAACAATAGCCATAGGATCTACCCTAACAGAAAAAGGATGCAAAAAACTATGTGCTTTGCTCAGACAAAATCTGGATGTTTTTGCCTGGAAGCCAGCAGACATGACGGGCGTCCCGCGGTACATAGCGGAGCACCGCCTAAATGTCCGAGAAGGATGCCTACCTATCAGACAAAAGAAAAGGGGGGCAAGCGCTGGAAAGGAATAAAGCAATCCAGGAGGAAGTGGAAAAATTGGTAGATGCCGGAATCATGAAAGAAGTCCATTATCACAGCTGGCTATCTAACCTGGTCATGGTCAAGAAACATGATGGGAGCTGGCGAATGTGTGTGGATTTTAAATATCTAAACAAAGCATGTCCTAAGGATGGTTCTCCCCTGTCGGAGTTAGATTAGAAAGTAGAGTCTCTCTTCAAGTGCTTCCTGGACGCATACAAAGGGTACCACCAAATCAAAATGGCAGAGAAGGATGAAGAAAAAACAGCATTCATCACGAGCCAAGGGATATTCTGTTACACAAAGATGTCGTTCGGCTTAAAGAATGCCGGGTCAACCTATCAACGCTTAGTAGATATGGCATTCCAAAAGCAGATCGAACGTAACCTGGAAGTATATGTCGACGAGTTGGTCATAAAAAGCCATACAAAAGAAGAAATT
>BQNB010041256.1:0-31353 GCA_026074375.1 Tanacetum coccineum
AAAAACAAGCTAGTTCGGTCCAACTCGTTCGGTTCACTTCGTTCGGTCCTACTCGTTCGGTCCTGCTAGTTCGGTTATCACTAGTTCGATTGTCAAAGTACACCTAGTTCGGTCCTACTCGTTCGGTTGTCACTAGGAAGGAACTCGTTCGGTTGTCACTAGGAAGGAACTCGTTCGGTTGTCACTAGGAAGGAACTCGTTCGGTTGTTACTAGGAAGGAACTCGTTCGGTTGTCACTAGGAAGGAACTCGTTCGGTTCAAACTAGAATATGCTAGTTCGGTTGACTTGTTCGGCTTGCTTGTTCGGTTTCCTTGTTCGGTCCAACTCGTTCGGTCCCAACTACTACGAAACTCAAATTTTCAAAACACAAAAAAACACGATTTTTAATGGTTTTTAGCAAAAATTCTTGTACAACTAGTGTTACTAACCCTATAGGAACAACAAAAATGAAAACTTTAAGGTTTTTAAGCCAAAAAATTTGAATCACTAATTTGCTCTTTGTAAAGGTTTTTGAACACAAATCAAACACAAAAACTAAACACACCACTCCATGGCTCTTGATACCAATTGTAGAATACTAGTAATCTTAATGATCAAACCAAGAACAAGAGTGAGATGTGGGTTGAGATGTTAGAGATAGGATGGATGGAAAATGGATGAATTGTATAAAATGGAATATGGAAAAATGGAACAACCAACCCTCTCCAAGGCTAGGAGAGGGCCTTATATATGACCTATGGAGGCCGGCCATGGGCTTAGTTGGGCCTCCCATGGGCCTTGGGCCGGACTAGATTACTAATCTAATCCTTTCACTAACTACGAGCTAAGACCTGTTACAACTTGGAAGTGACCGACACTTTTTGTGTTTCCAACAGTACCGCTAGCTCTAGCAGTACTAACTAGAATTTTGCCAGTTCTAGTTAGTACTGCTGTAGGAACAAATTGGTTTTGATGATTCACTCTTTGCACATTGTTCTAAATTGGTCTAATCTCCCTTTGACTAGACTTCTTTCTCAACTTATTGTTTAACTCAGCTTGTTTAGCCATCCTTTTTTCATGGAAATCACAATCTCTGATAAGATGACTAAGACTTCCATATACAAAACATGCTTTTGTAACAAACCCATATCCCAACCCTTTCTTGTTAACTTTAGGATTTTTACTATTTGTGAATTGATTCTTAACAGTTTCCCTAGGAGTTTTTACTTGTTGGTTAGCAAAACTATGTGTTTCCTGTTCTTCTATTGGTAGAGACACATGTTCATCTTCACTATCTGATGCATACTCCTTTATGATAGGAGCATCAGACCAATCCTTAGGTTGACTTACTAGTTTGGGTTCATTGACAGTTGGTTCACTACTATCTCATTCACAGGTATCAAAGTCACTGGTTTGGGTTTCAGATTCACTAGGTTGAGACTGTTTTGGACCATATGTAAATTGAGAGTAATCTATTTCAATTCAGTCCAACGGCAAATGTAATTCCCTGTCATGGGAGTGGGGAAAACATGCATTCATCCTGCTGTAACCAACCTATCATACAAAGGTTGTTTTTCTAACTCACTTTCCTATTCATAAAAACACTTTGGTAACACATTCATTCTCAAAGTCAAATGCCATCAAATTTTTGAATCCGCCATACCCAAGCCCAAATTTTCCTTACACTCATTTGGGTATTAACAGTTTACCAAGATTTTTAGAAGAGTTATGCCATTTTTCTACTTTAGCTTTTAAATCTTCTTTTTCTTTTTGAGCTTTTGCCAATAGTTTCTTATGGTATGTTAGGACATCAGTTTTATCATCTAAGTCTATTTTCATAAACCTTATCTTTTCTTCATACCAAAGTTGACCTTGTTGATGAGTAACTAATTGTGCTTCAACTTTCTTAAGACCTATAGTATATGCCTTTATTCTATTCTTGCATCACCTTAGTTGTTCTCTTTGTGGCATCATACAGTTTTTTAAGTTTTAGCAAACAGACTCTTTAACACTCATTTGAACAGGAGTTTACCTCTGTGTCTGAGCTTGAGCTGTTGTAAGCCATCAAAGGCGATAATCTTCTTCTTCTTCTGAGTGATCTGGTCTAGCCAACACCTTCTCCATCAATAGTCCACCATGCCTTTAGAGTTCCCTCCATCTTACCAGATCTTCTTCCTCCTTATTAGCCAGAAGTTTCAAGAATCTCTCCTCCTACTATCTTGAATTCCTTGGTATCTACACTCGCTAGCAAAATGGCCTGTCTTGTGCAAATGTAGCACTCAACTTAGGTATTATCAAACAACAGGTTCTTTGCATCAATTGTAGCTTTCTACCAAGTCTTTTGTAGAACTTTTTCATTTCTCATTGAAATCATGGCCACCTGCCATTTTAAGTCCATTTTCTTTCTAATGCAAATTCATCAAGCTGTTCTAAGTCCTCATGATCCAATTGAGGGCAACTGGATTGATTAGCAAGTAAGGAGTATGATGAAGTTTGTTCATACTGTGAGTTTTGACCAGAAGAATTTGAAACACTATATTCGATACTAACATCATTAGTACTGCTGGTGTTCTCAGAGACAAATGCTACATTTTGCGTGCTAGAGGATGATGCAGTAGAGCCTTTTACATCATTCTCAAAGACTCTTAGGTTATTATACAGATCATCAAAGCTGAGACTGTCCACTCCTGGTTTGGTCCTCATGATTAAGGAAACTTGAGACCAGGTAGAAGGTAGAGATCTAAGGAATTTCTAACTTGCATCCTTAGTGGATACACCTGCTCCATGAATCTCTAATTGACTCAGAAGACTTTGGAACCTGTCATAGCCTTTATGTAACCCTTCTGAGTTTGATACAGAGAATCCTTCAAACTGTTGCTTTAAAATATACTTCTGCATCTTCTTTGATTCGTCATTTCCACCAAATCTGGATTTGATGGCATCCTACATCTCTTTTGCATCAGTCATCTTTTAAAATTTAGCAAGATGATCTTCTAGTAAAGCCATAAGCAAAGTGGTCCTAGCTTTTCTTTCTCTTTCTCTGGCTAGGATCTCTTCTGCGGTCCTTAGAGACAGAACCTTGATTTGACCTTGTGTATCTGTGGTAATTGATACAGGACCATTCCCATTTTGTATAACTTCCCAAATTGGATAGTCTGTATAGGCCAAATAATGTTCCATTTTCATGGCCCATATATCATATTCTCCCTTTTTGAGAATAGGAAGTTTGATGGTTGATACAGTATGAGGAGTTTGTTGTGTTGGTGTTTGTGATGATGATGGTGGTAGTGGTGGTGGTGGTGGAATTTTCATCTTGTGAAACCAGACCATGATTAAGTTCTTGAAAGGATAGATATTTATAAACTGGTTTTCGTCTTCTACTCAGAGTTTTCTCACAGGCTCCGATACCACTTGTGAGTCCCAAACTGAACAGATCTTTGCAGCCTGCTAAAGGTGATAGCCAACTTGTATAAATACAGATTGACTAAATAGAAACACTGACTATAAATACTAATTGTATATGCGGAATCTACACAATAGTATTAAGAAGAACAATGAATAAACTAAACTTTGATTTCTAATAATCTGTTAAAGTGATTACATATTACTAACTATGAGAATATGATTTGGTATTAGATGTATATTTGAATGGAATATCTCCAAACTATGCCCATGAGGGTTCCTTTTATAGACCAAGGATAAACCCTAACAGACTTACAAAAACCATAAAAGATAATACATATCTTTTCCTATAATATCTCATACATATCTCTTAAACGGTACTAACTATTTTCTACTAACGGTACTAACTAACTGATCAGTACTTAACACTTTGTACTGTCAGTACTAACTATAACTATCGGTACTAAGTATTATCACTAACGGTACTAAGTCAGGAATGAATAATTTCCCAACACCTAATCTCATATGCCACAATATGGAGTTTTTCAATCAATCTGTTGCAAGATAAATTTTGTCTTTTGGTTTATTTCCTAATTTCATCACATATAAGCATTTCTTCCTAATACCTCTACCTATGACTTTACCATCCTTAGTAATTTCACTATCATGTTCAAAGAAAGTTACTCAACATTTATTATCACATATTTGTCCTACACTTAGCAAGTTAAATCTTAAGTTATCTACATGTTCTACATTATCTATATTGAGAGAGTCATTAGAGATCGTACCTTTGCCAATGATGTTACCGCGAAGATTACTACCAAAAATGACGTTACCTCCATTGTATGCCTTGTAAGTGGAGAAAAGCTTTCGGTTACCCGTCATATGATTAGAGCATCCGCTATCTTTTAATCCATTCTTTCGGGTTCCAAGTTTGACCCAAGCAAATCTATTAAAATAGACAAGAACTTAAACTTTTGGTCCCCCCAATATCTCATGGGTCCAAAGTTGTTAGTGCTAAACATCCCTTGCATCCGATGCAATTGATTGGGTGAGAAATGAAAACACATTTCCCGTGGCATGTTAAATTTGTCCGATGGAAGTTGTTCTAAGTTACGATAAAGCCATTAGTGGTTTGTCAACCAACGTTACACTTTTTGGTTAGGGCGGTGATTTAGCACGAGGATAATTATTAATTGACATCTTCTAGGAGGTGGAGTATTTTGATCTAAATTTTGTTTAGAAAATCCAACTCCGGATTGTTTGACAATGGTTATACCAAATTGTTTAACTTCATCCATCACTAGCAACGGGAACTTTGACATGTTTACATTAGTGTTTTGGTCTAGGACCCAAAATAGATTTTTGAAAAGACACACTTTTCTCAGATCCAGGCGTAATCACTGGTGGCGGTCCCATAATTGCTTTGGGGGCCGCCTGTATATTATGGGGGCCGCCCATATTTATGGGACCTCCATAAGAGGACGCCTTTTTCTGAGCTTTATACAAATTTATTTACCTTAATTTCCACTTAGATGACATGCTCAAATGAATTAAACCCTAAACCTAACTTATCACCAGAGGGTTTTTGATTACTTAACATTTCATTTAAGCAATGTGTTCTCTTTTCAAACTTGGTCAGTTTAAGAGCTTCCTCTTTAAGTTTTTCATTCTTAATTTAAAGTGATTGGCATATTGTGCATTCGAGATCAACTCCTTTGTTTTTCTCGAGTGTGGACAATTTATCTTTTAATTCTCTAAGTTCTTTTTCTAAGCTATTTCAAGTAGCTTTTAGTCTTTTCTTCTTAGTGATTATCTTTAGACTCATTTTGCATAGTTTATCATATTCATTATCTAGTGTTAAATCATCTATAGATGAGTTCTCATCACTAAAGTAAGATGAATCAGAACATACCTTATTTTGCGCTTGAGCTATGAGACATGTTTTGTCTTTGATATTTTCATCATCTTCTTCACAAGTATCGCTCCAAGAACCTCCAACAAAAGCTCTTTGGTTCTTGTCTCTCGGAGCATTTAGACATTCCCCAATAAGATGATTTGGATCTCCGCATCTAAACCACTTCCTTTCACTCTTACTTTTTTTGTTGTCTCGGCTTCTTTGAACGATCTTTTTGTCGTTCCTTGGTTGTCTAACGAATCTTCCTCTTCTTTTGAAGAACTTCTTGAAGTCTCTTACCGCTATGGCGTACTCTTCGTCTTCACTTCTGGAAGTCGAACACTCCTCATCACTAGATTCCTTTTAGCCTTTAAAGCTAAGATCTCCCTTTCTACCTTTAGCTTTGACTAGTTCGGACATCTTTCTTGATGATCATCTCATGGACTTTGAGGTTTCCAATGAGCTCATCAAGAGACAGTGATGTTAAGTCTTTCGACTCTTCAATCGCCGTGACCTTTGCTCTCCATTTAGGATGTAGAGCCCTAAGAAACTTCCTAACATAGTTCTTGCTAGAATAACCTTCATCAAGAGCTTTTAGACTAGTAATAATAGTATTAAATCTAGCAAAAGCACTATCTATAGATTCGTCTTCGGAAATGACGAATTGTTCATATTGTTGAACCAAAAGGTCGATCTTATTATCTTTGACTTGATTATTACCTTGGTGGGTGATTAACAAAGTTTTCCAAATATCTTTTGCCGTATTACACATGAAAATTCTTTCATATTCTTTTCTTGGCAAAGCATTGTAAATAACCATTTTGGCTTCATTATTTTTCGCAAGCCTTCTTTTAAGATCATCGGTTTGTTTATCAAAAGGGACAACCTCATCAAGTTTGGTTTTCGGATTTTGAATAATGGGTTGAAAATCACCGTTGGTAATAACATGCCAAAGATCTAGATCTTTTGATTTAACATATGTCTCGAATCTATTTTTCCAATAAATAAAACTATCACTTTCAAAAAGTGGTGGTCTTTGCATAGATTGCCCTTCTAGATATTTGTCGAAATCCATAGATCGATCCAAGCTTTAAAATACAATATATTTTAAAAATCTTGAGTGACCTTGGCTCCTGATACCAATTGTGGAAACTAGAAGGGGGGTTGAATAGTTTACAGGTTCGTTTTCGTTTTAAAAACTTTGCTTACAAAATATGTAGATTCGAGTTGTATGTTTAACCAATTCACAATATGAACAAACAATATAACAATCTAAACTAAAGCTAAATAACAATGACAATAATATGAAGAGATAAGGAAAGGAACAATCAAACCAAGACACCAAGATTTATAGTGGTTCGGCTACGAAGCTCTTCTTCGCCCTACTCCACTCCCCGAGTATCCTACTCGAGATTTCACTATGTCAACAAGCTCCCTTCAGGCGGAGAAAACCGTTTACACGTCGCTTACGTTATTTTCTGACACTAAGCTAAATGTCGAGTCCTAATCTTAGCTAGAACCAATCTACCACTTCACAATCAATACACAATCACTAGATCTACACTATCGGATTTACACAATATCTGAATCACACAAATATACAAGATAATTACAATAGACATTTGATGCTTAGAAGAAAGGAAGAGAGATCACTAATTAACATTTCGTTTCTTGACGAATACGAGTGTTCTTCTCTTGCACTTGAATGAGAGGGAAGAGATAAGAAGAAGAGATTAGATCACTTGAAACAAGATCAAGATATGTTAGTGATCATGATATTTAGTGAGAGAAATAAGGGTTTTAGAGAGAGAAAGAAGTGTGAGAAAATTCGTGTAAAGAGGTCTGATTTTCAACAAGGGATGGAGCAGTATTTATAGGTTGGAAAATCCAACGGTAACTAGCGGCGGTCCTGACGCTCCCAGATATATAAGGGGGCCGCCAGGTAGACTCCGCTTCCTTTTTTGTCTTTTTGTGGGGAAGGTTGTATCTGGTATAGAAGCTTCCATTTGGGGGGAAATTTTGAATTTCAAATTTTAAGTTTTTAATAAAACTTTTCTTTTAATTAGAAAATATTTTGTATAATTAAATTTTCTGCCCTAAAAAGCTCATTTTGTTCTTGAAGACCATTAACCTTTTTAGTTAATTGTGATATCTGAAAGTCTCGGGCCCTAAAATCATGTGTTTGGTCTAGTTTACTACGGGTCTCCTTAAGTTGAGTTATTTGCATTTTCATCTTTGGACGGACGTTGTCTTTCTTGAAGTGAAGATTTAATTTGACCGATCACAATAACGGAGTGAAAAATCAGAGTGTCATTAAAGGTGAAGCGTTTATTATGAAAACTATTTTAAGGTTTTGATACTTTAACTGTATAGTTTAGGTGATTTACTCAAGATTGGAAAAACCGGTTTAAAAGTGCGTTATAATTTATCCTTATTGATATTATCACGTAAATTAGAAAAGCTCTGCTCAAGTTTCCAGCAAGGGCTTTGACCAACATTATGAGCCTTTTGACATTTCAGTAAATCTAGATACATTAAGCTCTGAATTCGATGCAACATAAAAACACTTCTTTAGACATGCCATGCTAATTATATTTCATGTTCGTGAAGAAAGGTTTTACGTTCAATAACATCATGTTTCACTATCACATACTTTTGTCTTGGTTCAGATTCCTACTCATCAAAGGCATCACTAATTTCTTTATCTTCTTTGTTAGAGAGCTTTTTGAATGCCCTCAAAATGTTCTTGAAGAGTTTTGAAAAATGGTATGACCTCCGTGAGGTAACATGTCTTGGTTTGTTCAAAACCCCTTTCCCCTTCAGTGATCCCAGTTGGTGTGATTCTCTTTTTACAAGTTTTCTCAAAATCGGAAAAAAGTTGTCTAAGTGTAAAAATGTTGATTTTCACTTGACTTTTGGTTGGAAGCACTTTGGGGACAAGCGTTGCAAGTGTATTTGGAGGATAACACAGTCAACGCTTTTTTAGTCTGGTGTTCTGCTCTTTGAGAGCTTCAGCTTTCATCTTAAACAATATACTTGGGACCAAAAAATATTTGTTATGGGGTCGAGTTGGTTTTCTGTAGTGTGATAGGTCGCTAAACATATTCTATTTCGTGTAATTGGGCGGGTGGTGATATTGACCTATATTATCCACACATTCATTAGCTTTCATTTTTTTCATGCTTTTCTTCCTCGAAATTTCAGTATGCTTGGGTTCCTTCTCCTGTCACGTACTACGGCCGGTGCATAATTGGGTGTGACAATTACATGGACCACTATACAGGGCAGGTGAGTTGCCTTGCATCGATGTAGACATAGGGGGTTCTTGTAGCCCAAAAAATGGTTACCTTATCACTTCATCATAATAAAACCTAGTTTACCACATCTGTGAAACTTGTTTGAATAGACTGCCTTGTTTGAATTGTTTATCCTCGACTTATCTTTTAAAGCTTTTAAGTCCAAAAATTCTTTCAAGGTATTTGTTTTCTATTCTAATTAATCCTTTTTCAAGATGTAACGTCTTCTACATTAATTGTTATGTTGGATGGTTAGAGGCAAAGTTGCCAATTTTACAGAATGAAGTTCACTTTTTCAAATTTCTCTTCCTTAATATTACGGTCACAGATAAACTATTCTTAGTTGTCTCATCAATCTTTTGTTCCCGTTCAGTTAATTCAAATCCTGGCCGTCTCTTCATACAGTTCCAATTGTTCCTTTATATGTGGCAATGTTCAGCATTTAACAAATTATTAATACTGTATTCGGGGTGCATGATGAAGACGTTTGGACTTCAGATTCATGCACATCATTATCTATCATCACATATGCATCATTTGGAACCATAGATGCATTATTTTGTACAACCGGCACAACGTTGTCCTTTACATACTGATCATAAGGAGTCATATTACTATCACTCGTATAATCGGCATGTGAGTCAACAACGTGGTTTGGTTGTACATTGTCGTGCATCTCGTGTTCTTCATGATGATCACAAACAGCATCTTGATAGTGATCATGGTCATGTACCTCAGATAAGACGTCCGAATCATAAAAAGGACTGCTTCATCACAAAACTGGGATTGGGATTGATAGATTAGCCATGTACATTGTTTTGCCGTAGGAGCTCATCTACATCAGATTCATATGGCATCATAGTCATCTGCTTGAAACATCTTTTCCTCATGAGAGCTAAGTCTTGAAACCGGTTGGCCTCCTCCACATCTTCATCAATAGCTTTATCCTGTCTACTCTTAGGAAACTAGAACTGCTCTTCATCAAGACTACCTATTTTCTTGAGCTTGCATCAGCATACATATTGTCTTTGAAGTTATTCGGAGTCTATGGACGCTTTGGTTGTAGTGCTGTTCCTTGCTATGTGGGCCTACCCGTTGCAGTTGTTGCATTTATACCTGTCTAGAGTTGACACGGATTAGCATTCCAACTTGTTCTGTGCTCTCCCATAACCAACTACACCTGCACCCCGTGCATTATTACCCTGTCATCTGTTCTGTCGAACCTGAACATTCTGAACAACAACCCTTCCGTCTTGTACTGTAGCTTGATTCCTTGGGTTCGATGAGGTTCTGAGTTGATTGTTTGTTTGAGGAAGGAAGGTTTTGTATGCACTGGGTGAGTAGCAAGTGTGTTGGTTAGGGTTCTGATGTGGTTGTCTGTTAGAGGAAAGTCACCAAATCAGATTGTGATGGTGTCAGTAGAATGTGGTTGCTGATATGTGGTTGTGGATTTGTTGATGACTGGAATGATATGTTGAGTGAAAACATTGGACATCAAGGCAAGAGGATCAATGTCTGTTGTGTGAAGACGTTCCTACATCATCTTGTTCTCGTTGGCAATGTGCCTCGTGTTGTTCTAGGTAAGATAATAGTTGATCAGTTTAAATCCTTCAAGCCTTTGTTTTAAGTTTCACAGCGTAAAACAAAATCTACCCCATTCAGGCAGCATGTATTCACAAACTTTGAGTTCAAAACTGTATTTTTGGACCAATGTCATCTTGATGTTCAGGATGGCATTTAATGTGCTTGGCAAAGCCAGAAACTCATAGTAGTTTCATGAATGGTTTCTCCCTTGTTCTGACGAAAGTGTTCAAAGTCATCCTACAGTTGTGATTCACGGTCTTCTTTTGTTAATTCTGAACCTTCCAAAAGCATCTTTACATTGTCCCATATGTCCTTTGCATCAGTGTAATGATTAATAAGTGAATTAGATGGTCTTTTGTAGACCTTGAAGTTGAGTTTGTTGCTCGAATGTCTGTATTGTACACTTCCTTCTCATCCTGGTGACAGTCCGAATAAACTCGAGGTCGTTAGACCCAAATGGATGGACCCTTAAGTTCCGTCAGCAACAATTACTCGGTCGGTAACCATCTGAAAGGGTCCTTCATCAATTGACTTTAAGATGTTTACCCATTCTCTTTACCCTGACAGTATAATCGAATTTGTTGTTGCCATGATGCAAAGTCAGTCCTATCAAGCATAGGTGGTCGGGTATCGGTACTGGGCACATGGTTGTCCTCTGAAAGATTTAGCCATAGTGATTACTTGTGATATGATTAAGTTGATCGATAATGATAATGATTGTTTGTTAAAAGTGATGTTTGATTGTTGGATTAGGTGATATGTTGTTTGATTGGTTTGGTTTGGTTGAATTAAATGTAACTTATTTGATAATGGAAACTTAGGCCAATACAAGCCAGTGAAGTTTGTCAAAAGGCAATGAGGATATTGAGATTTGATCCTAAACGCCAATGAAGTTTTGTCAAAACGCAGTAAAGAGTTGTCAAAACGCAATGAAGTGTCTTGAGATTTGATCAAAACGCAATGAAATCTTGAGACTTGATCAAAACGCAATGGAGTCTTGAGACTTGATCAAAACGCAACCAATTAAAAAATTGGGCTGAGTCACCCTAGTCAACGCAACGAAAGTCTTCCAAAACGCAACTGCAGTCAAAAACGCTCTGACCAAAACGCAACATTAGGTCAAATCGCAATGGTCAAAACGCAACCTCATAATAAGACAAACGCAGTACAATAGTACTATACAAAACGACAAAACACAATGTACTTTCTTCACCAAAACGCAACGAAGAATGTCTCAGAAGGTCAAAACGCAACGAAGAAAATACAAACTTTTTCACCTAAAAACACCTAAAAATCACCCTTTTGAACGTTTTCACTTGGTTTCTTTTGCACAACTTGGTCCTAGAAGGTTATAACAACTATAACAACACTATCTTTATACATCACAGACTTGAGAACTCAAAGAGTGTCAAGAATAAGACCATAAACCTTCAAAAACCAAAACTTTTGATTTTAGACTAACTAAGGAAACGCACACACAATCTAGCTAATCATCATGTGCTCTGATACCCAATTATAGAATATTGATATCATACACAAGCAGAGATGGGCTTGCTAATTATCGTAGAGAGAGAAAGTGATATTTCTAGGAGAGAAAATGCAAGATAAAGTATTATTATAAAATGAACAACCAACCCCTTCCATGTCTAGGAAGGGTTTTATATACACGAGTGTTTATGCCCAAATGGCTTGAGTATGGGCTAAAGGCCCAGCCAATATATTCATCATACGCTTTCAATTAAGACAACGAGTCCTCTATTGCCCCCCCCCCCTCCCCCCCCCCATGCTTATTCTAGATTATACACGGGGTGACCGAGTCTTTTTCATAATCCTAACAGGTAACATGTATAATTGGTAACATGTATTCATCTAACAATGATTAATAATTATTATGTCATACTAACTTTTTAAAACAATAGTGCCTCAAAGTATAGTTTGGACAAATTATGTGCTCCCCTTCATCTGCGTAGTTGTTCCAGGTTGAGCACACCCTCCAATGAAGACCTCCTGAAACAGTAAAGCAAATAACATTGAAATATTAGAAACAATAACCTCAATAATGACAAACTTGTCACCTAAGTGATGAAAGGACCTACCATATACTTAACTATGATTACTACTTCAAAAATGTATCATCGTATCTGCTGAAGTTAAGGTCTGCTCATTCAATCGACTTAGCAATTAATTCCTTTTATAATTTCATATTTGTTATATATACATATATACTATTACATAGACCACCCGTGGCGGCGAGTCTTATGAATATAATTGAAAAAATTAAGTTAATGAAGCTACAACCACCATATTTATATATCATCTGCAATAAGCATAATGGGTCAAAACAAAATATAGGTTTTGGTCAAGTGTGCCCCTAAGATTTATGTTCAAATTTAATTTTTGTTATTGATAATTCCGATGCTAAATATGATTATAAAAATGGCTCATGTTGTAGTATCCAAACATTACATACTGTATCATACCAGTATAGTCGTAGCTTCCTTTACAACTCCAGTTATGGTCACTATTACTACACTTGTTACTGAGACAAGGATGTACTTCGTTAAAACAAAAAATAAGCATGAGCTCCGTGAGTCATTAAACATGTTTTATCTTTTTCTATTTATTACGAATAGACGAATATCTATAAGTTATCTAGTTAACTCAATACTCATCATAACATTTTTTTGCTTCTGTAATATACCCTGTCAATACATACCTGGTCGAGTTTCCATCGGCGCCAAGCAGTTTATTTGGAGCTCCCTATACAATTGTGTCAATCCAGACTTGATTTAGGCTAATAACTGCAAAAGGGCATTAAGTAGCAAACCAAAAATCAATGCAAAAGAGCATTAAGTGTCAATATGTTATCCTAACTCCAGATGATGCTTTCTTTTATTATCACCCACTGCAACCATAGAATCAATGACTATTTCAGCATGTACTCGTGATGCACCTTATTCTTTATTAACAATTATATCACACCCTATTTAAATTTTTTTATATTTTAAGTAAGAATCTTATAAAAACTTTTAAGGCTCCTCCAATTTATTTTTATTGAGTGTAAGATGTACCACCTTGCTGATAAGATCATACTCAACTAATTGCATATCAGTTGAATGGGGTTTGCAGCACTAAGTCTAAACAAAAAACATAAATTAAAGTGTAGCATACCTTTTGACGTGTTTAGCATTTGATTGTTGCATCTAAAGTTGTTGTTTCTTCATCAAGATATATTTTATTACACTTGTTTATCTACTTTTTCTCTAGTGTCTTGTGCCTCAACATGGTCAGTAATCAAAGAAACCTAAAAAGAAATTTGGAAGTGGACATCAAGAAAGGTCAAATGTTACTGTAATATAGAGCAATCACATAAGCACAAAATTTTACCTTGATTATACGCCCAGCTATCTCATGCTTTCCATTTAAACTTTGCGCTCCTTTTAAATGCTCAAGTTGAGCAAACTTCAATATAGAAGGGAGATGGGTTAGATGTCAATGTTGATGAATAAAACATTCTCATGGAATAAAATGATACAAAAAAAATAAAGAGTCTGACTTGAATAAACCCAAAACCCTTACAATTTCCGGTTTCAGGATCCGTTGGCAATTTTACTAACTCCATCGGACCAAAGGCTTCAAACATTTGAAGATGAGTCATAAATAAACAATTAAAAAACAAAATACTAACTCACTTTCTAGTATAACTGGTGCACCTTTTAAACTAATCTTCAAGCTTTTTAACTAAAGATTTAGATAGTTAATTTACATGCTTAGATTTCAGTTCAGTCATGTTAAATTGCAAATTTCCCACATATCGCTTAGTTAACTAAAGAAGTAGATGACCAGACAATGCAATTTCCATGGGCACAAACATTGCATATAAAATTCAATATACGTGTAGAATAAACAATAACTAAACAAAAGAAGAATTTGGTCATAGAAAAACTTTCTAAAAAATTGAACACAAACAAAAAGATAAAGTTGTTTATTTCCAGATGATTTTTGCAGCTTGAAGTGGTAATAACCTTTTCTAGTGTTTGGAACATGTGACTGTAATTTACTAAAACAAAGTTGTTTAATGTATGTAGAACCTAAATATATATGTGTGCGCTGCTCTTGACCTAGAAGCCGGTTTAAATGCCTTTAACGTCAAAATGTAAAACAACCTAGACGAAGAACTAAAAAAAATATCATTTTATTAGTTTAATTTTAAGTCTTTCTTTGTCAATTTTGACCTTAAATATTTTTGTTTGTGCTATTTAATATTTGATGCATAATATATGAATGGATTGAGTTTTAAATGTATTTTTCATTAGTATAATTTTCATCAAGTATTATGTAACATAAACAAAAATATTTAAGGTCCAAGTTGACAAATAAAGACTCATTTTAAGACGGAGGTAGTATTTATTTCCATTGATGCTTTCAACCCGCATAGGACCACATAAGTCCATATGAAGCCAGTGTAATCGTCCATTTGAACTTGAAATTGTTTTTGTCTGGAAGGTGTTTCTCTTTGCTTTACCCATTTCACAAGATGAACACAGTTGATCATTTACATACTTCAACTTTGGTAGACCTTTCACAATGTCATTTTTGCAGAGCAAGTTTATGGTGTCAAAGTTAAGATGTGAAAGACAACGATGCCATAACCATGCTTGAGTTGGTGAAGCTTTTGCCATGAAACAGATTGGAGTTGGTGAAGATGATTCCTGAAGTGCTATTGTTGTAGAGGATCAGATCCACGATTACCCGTAAGGTAGGTCGTTTTCCCATGTAGATCTCTAACGATATAAAACAGGTAGAATATTGTCTGAATGCAACTTGAATATGTGAGAAACTACACATTTTCTTTTCTATTTCAAAAATGTCTTGTTAAAAAAGATAAAATTGTGCATATAATTGCTTGTATATTGCTTGTTTTGTGCTTTGTGATTGTGTAGGAACGGATATTACTAGATATTACAAATAACACAAGAAATCGGCCAAAACCGGACAAACACGGACACGGGAACGGATAAAGTGCAAAAGAGCCAGAAGATTTCTACACAAAGGTCAATAAAGTCAACCCATGGTCAACATTTGGTCAACTCACAAAGGACAAAATTCTCAAAAATACCAAATCAGTCCTTAATGTTAAATCATAATTCACAAATAGACCCTAAACCCTAACACCGTTATCTCTTTTATACTTAAGAGATAACGGTCGTTATCTCCTTATATTAAACCAAAACCTGTTAACCCAAGCCCATGGCCCAATCCTTTTTACCCGAGCCCAAATCCACTCAGTCAAAATCAGTTATAAAAAGAAAAAAAAGGCGCGGGAATCCCTTTTACTGTTCATCGTCGTTCTCGACGAGTTACCTATAAAAAACAAAGGGGTAATTGAAATTGACAGCAGGGATAGAAAATTCAAGTACTAAGTGACAACTTGGCAAAGAGAAAATGTCACTCAAAGGCTCCCATTGGTTGATCCCTACAAGGAATGACACGCGGATATATGAAGAAACACACCAAGAAGTGGGATTTTACAATAAATTACTTGTAAAGGAAGCACAACGTGCCTGACACACGAAATGCCACGTTGGCAATCCGTGTGCTCACTTAATGATCCAACGGTGATGATTAAGGATCCAATGATTGGCATTGAATGAAGGGTTAAGATCAAGAATAAGAGGAGCGTATCCAGACTCCTAGAAGCTTCACTCAACTGCTATATAAAGAGCTCTCCTCACTTACAAGATTATCTTCTTTTTCTAGCTTTTAATAGTAGCTTAATTTAGTGTTGGCTAATGTAATCTTAAAATTTAGTTTTCAGCTTATTGTAATCTTCATTTACAAAGTTTTGTATTCAGTTTTAAATCAATAAAATCATAGTTTACTTGTTTACAATCTATTTTTACTTATAAGCTTTTATATATCTCAAATGCTTCTATTCAATAATTTCATAAGCTATAATAAGCTCATCTCAGCTCTCTAAGTCTCTAAGCTTAGATTAAGTCATTTAATATACTTAAACATTTAAAATCAGTTAATACCTATGCTTAATAAGGATTTTGGTTGCTTGGATGATGAACTAGCAATGGAAGAGTTCATAGGATTTAACTAGCTTATCCTTGTGATAAGCTAGAGCTTGTTGATAGCTCATTTGAGCCCTTATTTAGCCTTTGTTTAGCTAAGGCTTTTGTAAGTCTTCTTTAAATTTTAAGTCTCTTAGCTTAATAACTACATTTGCTTATTTTCAGCTTATTTCTTGCTTATTAGTGCTTAAATCTGTGTTATTATGCTTATTATGAATGTTTAAATATCTGTTTTTAGCTTAAATAGTCTAGATAATAGTTTTCTTAATATTGTCTCATAAATCAATAAAAATCCAAAAATATATAGCATAGTTGTAGCTTATAGATTCTGGCTTAATTGATTATTGTTATAAGTTCATATTAGTTGTTAAAAGCTATTTGATATCTGGTATCTAAACTTTGATCATTAAACACCAATTCTATAAGCTTAATATGGGATTGACAGAATTAAAGGGGTGTTTGGGACAAGCAGTACTAACTCAGGTTAGTACTGCCTGAGTCCATTTGACCCTTTTGGATTCAGTTTAAACTTAAATTTCAAGTTTATAGGATCATGTTTTATAAGTTTTGTTAGCTTAATTTAGTTTTAGTAAGTAGAGGTTAAGCATCTGTTAGTATTAGTATAGTTAGTTTAGAATTTTAAGCTCAAGTAGAATTTGGCTAATTTAGTTCTTATTTTGCATTCAGTTAAGGGTTTTAAAAGTAGTAGAAACAAGTATTGTAGTCTGTGCTTGCAGGTTTTTAGTTATGGTCATTTCATGGCACACTGCATCAGATAGCATTTAGAAAATATAGCCTTTTTCAAAATCAAAAATCAGAGGGTTAAAATAGGAATTAGTTTTCAAAATTTAAAATACAAATAGCTTATAGGTCACTTTTTATTAGTTTAGACTTGTTTTTTAATAATTAGTTTATTTAGATATCTGTTTTTAGCTTTAAAAACCTGCATTTTCATTTTCAAAAGCCAAAGTCATACTAAGTGCATTCTGAGTATAAGCTGTTTTCATTGAGTTTTTGATTAAGCTTTTGAGTTTCAAAATACTTTTCAAATGTAGTTTTAGAAAGCTTATAGTATAAGCTTTAAGATGGTATAAGCCATATTGTCATAAGGTTCCATTTGAGTGCTTAAAAATAAGCTCAAAGGTGCCTTAAGGGGCTGTTTTGTTAACAGTTTACACTAAAAGAGCTTATTTCTTTAGTTTAGCTTATCTGCTTATTGTTATGGCTTATTTAGGTTTAGTTTAGCTTTTTTAGGTTAGTATAAGTCCATTTTAGCTTATTTGAGTTTGTCATTTGCTTATTTGAGCTAATTTGCTTTCTAGTGTAAAATTTTAAGTGTTTTAAAGCTTTTTAGCTTTTTTGTCTTTTAGCTTATTGTCATTGATTATTTTTGATCTCTTGTGCTTATTAGATATAACTTTTCTTATGTTTTAGCTTATTTAACTTTTCCCTTAGCTTATTTGTTCTTAAAAAGCCCAAATAGTTTGCATTTTATAGGTTTATTAGGATTTGCTTATTCTGTCTTCAACTGCTTATTTGAGGGCTTATTTTAGGTTTATAAAAAAAGTTGTTTTACAAAAGTTGCTTATTTTTAAGAGTTTTAAAAAGTTATAAAAAATGGAAAAAATTAAAACACTAGGGAAAGTGGGAAGCCCCGGGTGAGCAAGGCTCGAACCCGGGACGTCTACCACCTTCACCAAGCGTTTTATCCCCCACTCACACAACCATCATGCTACAATAGCTCATCTGTTATACCTTTGCATTATCTGGTTATACGGAGCCTACAGTACCTTGCACTCCTTTAACTTCTTACAACCAAATATCCTGAATAAGAAGTTCTTGCTAGTTTTTGCTGTATGAAGTAATCTATTCCCTCTTTGCCAAACACAGAATGGACTGAGAACTTACTTCATGAAAGACTGAACAAATTGATGAAGTAGACATTGAATAGATGGACATAAAAATTGGGCAATAGCACTGAGTTGCTATTCGGAAATGGAAGAAGTTCTATTGAAGAAAACAGGAGGAGAGTTGAGTGTATGGAAAAAGACACCTGATGGTTTTGACAAAAGAAGCTTGAATGCTTCAATTGACACAACATTGTGTCACTGACTTTGCCTAGTGGAATGTACAGCAAAGGGGACACCATTAAGAAAGAAGAAAGAGACTCATCTTATCAACAGTCAATAAGCAGGGAAGCAAGAGGAGAATCAGAAGGGTTTGCTGACAATGGATGAGATGGTATTGTCAATTAGGGAGAACATATTGAAGTTGAAAAACAAATCAAGCACTTATGGCATCAGCTCAAAGCAATGATGTAACTTTGTTTTCTAAAACTCAACCTTGCATTATTCATACAATACCCGTAAACTACTGTGGTGATTAACAAATGAAATCAGTTAGGTGATCAATAAGCACAAAAACTGCCCTATATTCAAGCTGTAATAAACTAGAAGCTCAACATTTGTTTTTTATACTTTTCAAAAACATGAACTTTCCTCTAAATGAACAACTTACATTTCAGGCTAATGAAATATATGAAAAAGATGAAAAGCTTAAAATAATATAAGAAGAAAAAAAAATAGGAATGAAAGCGCTGTGCAAAGGAAAAAAGACAATTGCAGAAAAACATAGATTCATGGAAAGATCTTCCAAGAATCCTTTGGAGATTAATTAATTCTGGCATGAGATCAAATATAAGTTGGCTTAGGATTTGTGAAATACAAACAAAAACAACGAGGTATCTAAAGTTATGAGGAAGAAATGAACTTTTCTTTTTTTAACTGTGTTCAAAAGATGATTCCAATAGGAAAACCTTTGTACAGTAGAATTTACAAAGACTAATATTTTAAAGGGTGATTCCACATCCCTTTAAGTGGAGATTATACTCCTAAACACACAAGAGAAATTGATGATTCTATTGTAATGTTTAGGTAAAAAGGGTTCCTCAAAACCTGAAAAAAAAAAAAATTAGTGACTCGGGTGACAATTCTCTCTGAGCATACTAGCCTGTCCAATCGGCAAATGACATTGAAGATCTGTGGAAATACCTCTGAAACACTCTATTGAGACTGAATCAGAATTTAAGTGTACAAAATTGAGATGTCTATCTACGTCTAGGATGTGGTAACTAAATGAAAAATTTGTGTCCTAATTACAAGAAGTTGAACCCAAATTGGTGCAAAACGTCGTAAAACGTCCTAGGCAACCACCAAAGATAAAGAAACACATGAAAGTTAAAGATAGTGAAGAATTGGAAATTATGATGGAAAGAGAACTAGGGAAGGTTACTCTTTACAAAAAAAAGAAATGTTTTGTTTGTGGTAGTCTAAGTCATTTGATTTAAGATTTGACTATTATAAAAGAAAAAGGCAAGGGAAGCTGAGGTTAAGAGTGGTTGTTAATGACTGGTAATTGATGGAAAAACCAGTCTGTACAAAAGCTAACAGTGGTCAAATATCACGTCAAATAAAATTGTTCCTAGATTAGTAACACTTTAATGCTGGTAGACCAAAATTTTAATTCAGATAGCCTAATACTTAATACTGGTAGGACAAATATTAATGCTGTTAGGCCTAAAGTTAATGTTGTTAGTTCTAATGTTAATACTGTTAGATCTAGACAGCCAGTACCTCACAAGACCTCAAACAATTTAAGTCCCAAAAGACCACAGATGAATCAAATTAATCAAAGAAGAGATTTTTCAAAATCAACATTATCTGTAAGAAGAACCCTTTGTAAAAACTACAGCAAAAATTCTCATCTAATGTTGTAAGGGAATTGGGTGATCTTCTGTTAAGACCTTCAGCAAGTTAAATTGGAGGAACTTTAAAACCAAACTTTCAATTTAACAGTGACATACTTTTCTTAGAAATGTGAATGCTAAGAGGTCCACAAGGCAGACCCAACCTTTAAAGGCCTGGGTCCCAAAGAGAGACTAATTTCACTTTTTTCATGTGCAGGAACATCCACTGAAGACATGGTAGATAGAGATTATAATTTGATAGTGGATGCTCATGGCACATGACAGGTAACAAGGATCAACTGGAGGATTTTGAAGAATTCAATAAGGGATCTGTTACCTTTGGAGGTAGCAAAGGCTACATATCTGGTAAAGTAAAGTAAACATTCATCCCTCTTATAGATACGGTTGTCTCATGGCCCAATTAAAATATTGTGACAAACACAATCAAGTGGGGTTTTTGCACCGCAAAGCATGACGAAAAGCAGGGTTTGCTGAGATAGTGGATTTTCTCCGAGGTTTCCAACCTCAAGGTAATGCCTTAACTTCTAATCCACCTATCAATGATCCCTTTCAAACAGTTATATGGCAACGTAAATGGGCGCAACCACCAAATACTATAGCTGACGGGACTCTAGAAATACATGCAACCATTGATACCATAGGGTACACAATCACGGAGGCGTCTATTAGAGATACACTAAAGTTTCAATTAGCAGATTCCACAGGGATTAACAATGTTCCAAATGATGAAATTATATGAGAGAGGGGCAAAAGGGGTTATCCTACTTAATGGAACCTTTTAACCTTTTTGGAAAAGTTTTTTCCACACCCCCAATGGAGAATATATAGTCCCCACCATCTTTCGCACTGTATAAAGCACTAAAAGTGGTGGATGGGATCAATTCGGTAGCAATATTGGCTACTATGCTTATCATTGATTTTCTATCCACGTGATAGAAGTTTATAATTTTGTCAAAAAACTTATTTTTGATGGTATGTTGGCAAATTTGAAAACAAGACGAAGTTTTTTGATTTAACCTCGTTTTCTGCAAATGATTTTGGAAATATCAAATGGAAACAACACCTTATCTGGCTGTGGACCCTGACCAAAAAGATCTTTGGGAATATGAAAAGGGGTTTTCGAGGGGCACCAAGACCTTTATTGCCTGCTATGTTACTTGTTGCTACTACTAATCCAAATGCAGGTCAAGAACATCAGCTATTAAATCAATCGCAACGATCATGCATACCACACTTCCCCAGACCCAGTCTACAATCATCACCCCAGTTTAACAATCCCATCACCTATCCCTGCATCCCAGTCCTACACCTACACCAATACCTGAAACTTGAACCTCACATTTGAACAACACCTTTGAGGAGTCCATCCTCCTGTTCCCACCAACACTTCTCACCCCCACAAGAACATGCTCACGAACAAATGACTATGGATGATTTACTTCAAGTAGTTCCTCAGTTGATATCAAGAATTGACAGCCTAGAAACGGACCTCAAACAAACCAAGCTGACAATGGGAAATGCACTTGTGAAGTTAGTCAAGAAAGTGAAGAAGCTGGAAGGGTTTTTGAAAAGGAGAAATATGGTTTTATCATACTCTGAAGAGGAAGAACCTAAGGCTCAGGGGAGGAAAAGTCAAGATGATCCTCTAGCTTCTTTGGTACAAGGACTGGTTACTCCTTCTATGACAAAAGTAAATGCTTCAGGGGGAACAAGTTTTGAAGACATAATCCTAATAACTGCTAAAGCAGCCAAAACACTCTCCAGGGTTGCCTCTCTAAAGCCAAAGACCATAGAGTAAGGGAAGGCTATTATATAGAGAAGAAAAGAGACTAATGGAAAGAAGGTTGTCTCAAGCTTGGTATTCAAGAAGAAGTTTGAATACTTCGTGCTAAAGAAGTTAATACTACTGCTAAAGAGTTAATACTACTGCAGTATTAAAACTTAGTTACTGTTATTGAAAAGTTAGTACTGGCAGTGCCTAAAAGGTCTATTCTTCTCCTGATAAAGGCCAAAGAAGCAGGAAAAGTCTCTATGATCATTGAAGAAACTCCTAATGAAGCCAAAGAACAAATTTTACAAGGCAGGAGAAAGCTAGCCTTGCTGAAGCAATTCATCTTGGATACTTTACATAAAGGAAAAAGTGGCTAAAAAAAACAAGTACATTTAGATTCTACTCCTAGCCCCAAAGAATTGCAGAAGAAGAAGAATTAATAAGCAACAAAAGATCAAGAATTAGCTCAAGTGTCAATTTTGAAGCTCAAGCATTACACGTAATGATGAAGAATGGGGATTTTAATTAGAGCGCAGATTGAAGCTAATTCAGAGTTGTCAAAAAGCAGTGCTAGGAAGTGACTTACAAGGAGAAAGATTTTTGCAAAGAAGATGGGGTTGATCAAGGTAATCAAAGGAAGGAAATATTTTTGGGCAGAGTAAATAGCAAGATCTAAAAGAAACAAGCCATGACCCAATCACCATGCTGAAGACATATATGATGAATTACTTGAAGAATCAGGGGACATGGAAGTTATCTCAGCTGAAGAATTTGAGTTTTGAAGAAGTTAAGGAAGAATTTGATAAGCTGGTGAAACATGTTTGAATTCTTTTTGCACCAATAAACTTTGAAGCCACTAAAGCTAGTTTGAAAAGATTTGGTGAAGAGCTCCAGACAAAGACTACAAAAAGACTGAAAAATGATGAAGCAAAGGATGCTGAGCCAGCCAAGAAGTATGGAAAGAGGAGAAAACAAATGGCAAGAAAAGGATTGCATACAGACCTTGATAAGGATGATTATGAAGGTTCAGATGAAGTTAGTGAACAAGATGATTCTGTCTCAGGTACTAAAATTCCAATTAATCCTGTTCCTGTAGCTATGAAATCACCTAGTATAGCTACCTATAAGATCATCAAGCAAGGAGAAAAAGGATTGTACCAAATAGTTAGGGAAGATGGAACTGATACAGTGTACATTAATTTTGTTGCTATGTGCAGAAGATATATCTAGATATGATCTTACTGAGTAATATAGGATAGTAATGAATAGATAAGGATGGATGGACCAATGATGAGTAAGAGAAGTATTTTGAAGTATTTACAAATATGTTTGAAGAACCTCTTAGTACAGATCCTGTTTGGAGTTTGTTAAGTCAGCAAAGGATCATAAGTTGGAGATATTATGATACCTGTAGAGTACACTATTTGAACTTGTTTTTGAAGAGTTTCATATGATTTTAAGCAATCTTTAGAGCAAGTATGTACCTCAGAGTCTAAACTTGATGAACTTGATGAACCTTGGGATGCATAAGCCATTAGAGCAAAGTTTGTGATGCCTTCTTCAGCTTGAAAGCTCCAATCATAACCACCTATCCCATCTTGAACAACCAAGGCATTTGTAGTAGATATATCCACTGGTGCATTCCTTCTTGGACCATCTCCATTTCTATTCCCCTGATTCCTTGGTGTCCTGTATTTTCTAGCAAAGTGACCTCTCCTGTGGCAGTTGTAACATTCAACCTTTGTCTTATCAAAACCAACAGTTTCTTTTCTATTGAAATTCAGATTCCTTCCTGTCTTCTTTAAGAATTTTTTCACCCTCATGGTTATGGCCACCTGCCATTTGAGATACATCTCTTCAAGATCATCAGTATCAATCTGCTCCAGATCTTCATTGTCCAATTGTAGACTATTAGATTGATTAGCAAAGAAGGAAAACATGACACCATCAGCATAAGTTGATGAAGAAGCTTGTCCCTGTAAACTAGCAGTAGAAACTTCATGAGAAGTATTAACTGCTTCATTAGTATTGCTAGTGTTTTCTAAAGATACAAAAGCCACATTTTAAGAGTTTGAGCTTGAGCTTGATTGGCCTTTAATCTCAAATTCATACACCTTCAGATTATTATACAAATCATCCATACTTAAGATCAGATTTGTTTTTCGTTATTAAAGCAATATTGTTCCAAACTGATGGTATACTTCTCAGCAACTTCAGATTTGCATCTTCCTGAGAGATAACTTCACCATGAATTTCTAATTGGCTGATGAGTTTCTAAAACCTATCATAGGTTTTATCCAGTCCTTCAGATCTTGATGCAGCAAAATTCTCATATTGCTGCTTTAGGATGGTCTTCTGCATTTTCTTCGATTCTTTGTTGCCTCCAAACCTGGTCTTGATTGCTTCCCATAAACTCTTTGCATCCTTGATTCCATAGAACTTTAATAGATGCTCATCAGGAATGGCCAACAGTAGAGTGCTCTTTGCTTTCAATTCATTCTTTATTGTCAACTTTTGTTCAGCAGTCTTAGGGGGAATAGGACCTTCAGTACCACCACTAGCTGATGCAACTGGAGCAGGTGCATCACCATTCACAATAACCTCCTGTTGGGAAATAGATTGTAAAAGACTAATACTGGTAGTATAACAGTTAAGTCTAGTAGTAAGTTAGTTCTAGTAGTACTAGAGTTAATACTGGCAGTACTAATTTAAGTCTGGCAATACTAAAGTTAGGTACCGGTAGAGTAGCAGTAACTAGAGTTAGTACTGGTCAAAAGTTAGTTAAGTCTGTCATATTAAGTCTGTTTATGTAAACAGAATAGTAATAGTTTATCTTAAGATATCTTAGAGATATCTTAGGAAAGATAATGTATTATCCCTTCACCCGTTTATAAAGCCCCATTAGGGTTTGCCTTGTAGATAAAAGGAACCCTAAGACACAATGTTTATTACGTGATTGAATATCAATAAAAGCATAGAGCTTAATAGCAAATATTATTATTGTTTCTTCTAATTCTTGTGTTAAGATTCCGCATTAACACTTGATATTCATAGTCGGTGTCTCTCACATAGTTGATTTGGATTTATTCAAGTTAGCTATCGTCTTACAAAGGCTAATCAGATCCTATACCAAGGACCTACAAGTGGTATCAGAGCCAATAGAGGGACTCTGAGTAAGAAGAATCACAAAGAACCACAGACAAACACCCTACTTCAGATCTTTACAAAATGTCTCAACCTGCTAATGATGAGTTTTCTCAACACCTCAGTGATGATGAGGCATCAAACCATGAAGATGCATCAGACACTGGTGCTGCACCTAAACAACAACAACAGGTGATTCCTCAAACAACTGCTATCTCAAATATCAAACTCCCAATTCTGAAGAAGGAGGAGTATGATATATGGGCTATGGAGATGGAGCATTACCTTGAGTACATTGACAATGAAGTATGGAAGGTAATTCAGAATGGAAACTCCAAGAAGAGAATTTCAACTGGAAATGATGGTATTGTTCGAGTACTTTCACCAGTAACTGCTGCAGAAATTCAAGCTGTTGAAAAGGAAAGGAAGGCTAAGAATATCTTGCTGATGGCCATTCCCAAAGAACATATGAGAAGATTTCATGGAATGGATGATGCAAAAGAGATCTGGGAAGCCATCAGAACTAGGTTTGGTGGTAATGCAAATTCAAAGAAAATGCAGAAGGCTGTTTTCAAACAACAGTTTGAAGCATTTAAAATATCCAATTCAGAAGGGCTAGAAAAGGGATATGACAGATTTCAACAGTTACTTTCTCAATTGGAAGCTCATGGTGCTGAAGTATCAACTGAGGATGCAAATCATAAGTTTCTTAGATCTTTGCCCCCAGCATGGTCCAATCTGGCAATGACAATGAGAACTAATCCAGAGATTGACACTTTATCTATTGATGATTTGTACAATAACCTTAGAGTTTTTGAGCAAGAAATTCAAGGTGCTTCAAAAACATCTTCAAGTGCTCAAAATGTTGCTTTTGTTTCACAAAGCAAAAGTAGCACTAATAAGGTTACGTCTGGTTTACTGTTGGCCTACAGTACTTGCACTCAATTCTACTTCCTTCAACCAATATTACCTGAAAAAGAAGTTCTGCTGTTTAGCCTGATGAAGCAATCTATTCCCTCTTGCCAAACAATCAGAGGACTGGGAACTTACTTCATGAAGATCTGTAACAAATAGATGTAGACATTGAAGAGATGACGACCATATAATGGCAAATAGCAATGATTGCTATTCGAATGAAGAAGTTCTATAAGAAAACAGGAAGGAGAGTTCGCGTGGATGGAAAAACACTTGTTGGCTTTGACAAAAAGAAGCTTGAATGCTTCAATTGTCACAACACTGGTCACTTTGCTAGGGAATGTACAGCAAAGGGGACACATGATGGAAAGAAGAAGAGAGACTCATTTTATCAACATCAAGAAGCTGGAAAGCAAGAGAAGAATCAGATGGGCTTGCTGACAATGGATGATGGTATTGTCAATTGGGGAGAACATACTGAAGATGAAGAGACAAATCATGCACTCATGGCTATCAGCTCCAGTAGTGAGGTATCTTTGTGTTCTAAAACTTGCATTGATTCATACAATACCCTTAAAACACTGTGTGATGAACAAATGAATCAGTTAGGTGATCAAGAAGCACAAATACTTGCCTATAGTCAAGCTGTTAAGAAACTAGAAGCTCAACTTGTTACTTTTCAAAAACAGCAACTTTCTCTAAATGAAAAGCTTACATTTCAGGCAAATGAAATATATGAAAAAGATGAAAAGCTTAAAAAATATAGGAGAATTGGAATGAAAGCTGTAAAAGAAAAGGAACAATTGCAGAAAACATTAGATTCATGGAAAGATTCTTCCAAGAATCTTTGGAGATTAATTAATTCTGGCATGAGTTCAAATAGTAAAGTTGGCTTAGGGTATGAAATACAATCAAACAATGAGGTTCTAAGTTATGAGGAAGAAATGAATTTTTCTGTTTTTAATTGTTCAGAAGAGGACTCAGTTGGAAAACCTTTGTACAGTAGATTTATAAAAACTAATGATTTTAAAGGTGTTCCACATCCCTTAAGTGGAGATTATACTCCTAAACCACAAGAAGAAATTGATGAGTCTTTGTATGTTTATGGTAAAAAGGGACCCCAAGAGCCTGAACCCAGTGTATCAGATGATAGATCCAGTGAATATTCTACCTGTCAATCTAATGACAGTGAAGGATCTATTGGAACTTCCTCTGAACATTCTCTTGATCCTGAATCTGAGATTTCAAGAGTACCTCCAGAAGTGTATGTGTCTACACCTATAACAACAAATGAAAAAGGTGTGTCTGCTCCAAAATCAAAAGAGGTTGAACCTAGTTGTGTCTCACACATAAAAACTCCTAGGCAACCAATCAAAGATCAAGCAACACCTAAAGTTAACAGGAAGAATTGGAATGCTATGATGGAAAGAGAACTAGGGGAAGGTTACTCTTTCACAAAGAAGAAATGTTTTGTTTGTGGTAGTCTAAGTCATTTGATTAAAGATTGTGACTATTATGAAAAGAAAATGGCAAGAGAGGCTGAGGTTAAGAAACAAAGGGTTTGTAATACTGGTAACATGATGGCAAAACCAGTATGGACTAATACCAACAGGATTAATCATGCTAATCAATTTGTTCCTAGACCAGTACAACTTAAAACTGGTAGGCCAAACATTAATTCTGTTAGGACAAATATTAATACTGGTAGGACAAATATTAATTCTGTTAGGTCTAGAGTTAATACTGTTACTACTAATGTTAATACTGTTAGATCTAGACAGCCAGTACCTACCAGGACATCAAACAGTTTTAGTCCTAAAAGACCTCAGGTGAATCAATTTAATCAAAGAAGGCATTTTTCTAAATCATATTCATCTGTAAGAAGACCCTTTGCAAAAATTACAGCACAAATGTCTCATTCTCATGCTGTAAAGGGAAATTGGGGATCTGCTGTTAAGACCTCAGCAGGTTATAATTGGAGGAACTCTAAACCAAACTCCAATTGTGACAGTGGACCAACTTTTATTAGAACTATGAATGCTAAAGGTCCACAAGGCAGACCCAAGCCTGTAAAGGCCTGGGTCCTTAAGAGAAACTAATTTCTCTTTTTCATGTGCAGGATCATCCACTGAAGAACATGGTAGATAGAGGTATATTTGATAGTGGATGCTCAGGGCACATGACAGGTAACAAGGATCAACTGGAGGATTTTGAAGAATTCAATGGGGGATCTGTTACCTTTGGAGGTAGCAAAGGCTACATATCTGGTAAAGGAAAAATAAGAGTTGGTAATTTAGATTTTGATAGTGTGTCTTTTGTAAAAGAATTAGGGCATTTTAACCTTTTCTCAATATCACAAATATGTGATAAGCAGCACAAGGTTCTTTTTACTGAAACTGAATGTCTTGTTGTGTCTTCTGACTTCAAGATTCCTGATGAAAATCAGATACTTCTAAAGGTCCCTAGACCTCACAATATGTACAATTTTGATATGAAGAAACCTACTCCTGCTAAAGGGTTTGCCTGTTTGATTGCAAAAGCCACATCTGATGAATCTAAATTATGGCACAGAAGGTTAGGTCATATCAATTTTAAAAACCTAAACAAACTTGTGAAGGGAAACCTTGTAAGAGGTCTACCTTCCAAGGTTTTCAAAAATGACCATTAATGTGTTGCTTGTAGTAAAGGTAAACAACACAGGGCCTCCTGCAAGGCCAAATTAGAAAGATTAATCACTGAGCCATTACACACCTTGCATATGGATCTGTTTGGTCCTACTTTTGTAAAAAGCATTAATCATGCAAGTTATTGCCTTATAATTACTGATGATTATACCAGATTTAGTTAGGTATTCTTTTTGGCCTCTAAGGATGAAACTAGTGGCATTCTTCAAAACTTTATTAGGCAGATTGAAAACCAGCTTAGTCATGGGGTTAAAATCATTAGATCAGATAATGACACTAAATTTAAGAATAGAAATATGCTTGAATTTTGTGGAAACAAGGGAATAAAACAAGAGTATAGCAATGCCAGGACTCCACAACAGAATAGAGTTGCTGAAAGAATGAACAGGATCCTAATTGAGGCTGCTAGAACTATGCTAGCAGACTCACTCTTACCAACTACTTTTTGGGCAAAAGCAGTTAGTACTGGTTGCTATATTTTTAATAGGGTAAGAGTGACTAAACCTCAAAACAAAACTCCTTATGAGCTTTTGTTTGGCCACAAACCAATTATCAGCTACATAAGACCTTTTGGGTGTCATGTTACAATTTTAGATACTCTTAGTGTGCCTGGCAAGTTTGATGGAAAATATGATGAGGGTTTCCTTAGATGGTTAACTTACTAATAAGCAGAAGCCTTAAGGGTATATAAATTTAGTAACCAAAAAGTAAAGTGTAAACCTGCAAGTAAAATTACTTGAATAAAAAACTAATGTGAAAGGAGTAGGTTATAGAGGATGGTTTGATATTGATATCTCACTGATCTATGAACTATATTCCTGTGGCATTTAGAGAATCAATCTAACCCACATGCAGGTACTTCAGAAGTGACTAACAGTGCAGGTACTCTACAAACTCCTAATGCAAATGCTTCTGAGGAAGAAGATGAGGCTGAGGAGCTTATTGTTGTGCCTACAGCAGTCAGGCATACTGCAGCAAAAGTTGGACCAAGGAAGTCTTCTACTAATTCAAAGGCAGAGGAGTTTTTGACAGAGCTTCAAAACCTTAAAACACAAGAGAAGGAGGCTTATTCTACTGGCATTTCAGAAGATACTCCTGAAATTCTAGCTTTTAGAAGAGAATTGGATGAACTTGCTCCAAAGCAATTAAGGGAAGTACCTACGAACAAAGCTACCAGTACTACCTCAGTTAATTCTGGTAGTGGATCAGTTAATTCTCAACATGCTGATCAAGATGATTCAGATATGCCAGAGCTCACAATCTTTAACAAGCCTCAGAAAGGGATTTTTGATGAGGCTTCTTATGATGACGAGGGTATGGTCCATGATTTCAACAACTTACCAACAGAAGTAGCTGTTAGTCCCATTCCTACTCTTAGGATACACAACATTCACCCACAAAGTCAAATACTGGGTGATCCTAAGTCATCTGTGCAAACTAGAAGCAGAGTGCAGCAAAATTCAGGAGCACATGCACTTGTAAGTTATGTTCAAAAGCAGCAAAGGAACAATCACAAAGATCAACAACATTGTTTGTTTGCCTGCTTCTTATCTCAGGAGGAACCTAAAAAGATTTCTAAAGCTCTAAAAGATGACAGTTAGGTTGAAGCTATGCAAGAGGAGTTGTTACAGTTTAGGCTGCAACAGGTATGGATTCTAGTAGATCTACCTCATGGAGCAAAGGTGATTGGAACAAAATGGGTATACAGAAACAAAAGGGATGAAAGAGGAGTAGTTGTCAGAAATAAGGCAAGACTAGTGGCCCAAGGTCACAGACAGGAAGAGGGTATTGACTATGATGAGGTTTTTGCTCCTGTGGCAAGAATAGAAGCTATCAGGTTATTTTTAGCCTTTGCCTCATTTATGGGGTTCATAGTATACCAAATGGATGTAAAAAGTGCATTTTTGTATGGCACTATAGATGAAGAGGTGTATGTTTCTCAACCTCCTAGTTTTGTTGATCCTGATCATCCTAAGAAGGTTTATAAGGTTGTTAAAGCTTTATATGGCTTACATCAAGCTCCTAGAGCTTGGTATGCTACTCTATCAACATTTCTAGAGAAGCATGGATACAAAAGGGGTACGATTGACAAGACTTTGTTTATTAAGAAGGATATCATGCTGGTTTAAGTGTATGTAGATGATATCATTTTTGGCTCTACTAAAAAGTCTTAGTGTGATGAATTTGAGGCCTTGATGAAAGGTAGATTTCAAATAAGTTCTATGGGTAAACTCATATTCTTCCTTGGATTGCAAGTCAAGCAAAAGACAGATGGAATTTTTATTTCTCAAGACAAGTATGTTGTAGACATGCTAAAAAAGTTTGACCTCGCAAGTGTAAAAACTGCAATAACCCCAATAGAGACCAAGATGGCATTGACAAAAGATGAGGAAGCTGATGAAGTGGATGTACACCTATACAGATCCATGATATGTTCTCTCATGTATTTAACTGCCTCTAGGCCTAATATAATGTTTACAGTATGTGCTTGTTCTCGTTTTCAGGTTACTCCTAAGACTTCACACCTAAATGCTGTGAAGAGAATCTTTAAGTACCTTATGGGCAAACCTAATTTAGGCTTATGGTATCCTAGAGAATCATCTTTTGACCTGGAAGCTTTCTAAGATAGTGACTATGTTGGGGCAAACTGTGACAGGAAATCCACAACTGGTGGTTGTTAATTTCTTAGAAGTAGATTAATTTCATGGCAATGCAAGAAACAAACCATAATGGCTACCTCTACAACAGAAGCTGAATATGTAGCTGTGCAAGTTACTGTAGACAAGTATTGTGGATATCAAAATTCACATTGATAATGAAAGCATAATCTGCAT
>BQNB010041257.1:1328-30827 GCA_026074375.1 Tanacetum coccineum
TAAGTTATGCCTAACAACATTAACTTTTAACTAGCAGTAGTAAGTAACCCAGCAGTAGTAACTTAGTAGTAAATTAAGCTTAGCAGCATTAACTTACAACCAGCAGTAGTAAGTTATGCTTAGCAACATTAAATTTCTATAGCAGTAGTAAGTTTATGCCTAGCAGCATTAACTTTGAATCACTAGCATTAACTCCAATTCCTTTCTAATCAGCATTTCCTTCATCAAATTAGTATTTTAACTTACAAATTCCCTCTGTGTGTTTTTGATTTCTCTCAATTCTTTTAGTTCACAATTCTCTCTGTCTGTTTTTGATTTCTCTTAATTCTTTTAGCTCACAAAATCACTCTCTCTGTTTTTGATTTCTCTCAATTCTTTTAGCTCACAATTCTCTTTATCTGTTATTGATTTCTCTTAATTCTTTTAGCTTACAAAATCACTACGTCTGTTTTTATCACACATCTCTCTTTTTGTTTTTAGCTCACTATTTCTCTCAATTCTTTTTCTTACCAATTTACTCTATCTGTTTTTATTTTCGCACATCTCTCTTTCTGTTTTTATTCTCACTTATTTCTCTTAATTCTCACAATATTAATTATACCAGCAGTAGTAAGTATAACTAACAGTATTAACTCAGTAGTATTAAGTATAACTAGCAACACTAATTATACTTAACAGCAAAAACTTGAAGTTACCAACATTAACTCAAATTTCCATCCTTAGCAGCTTTTGCATTCCATTCTAATTATCATTTGTGTATAATCTGCTGCACATTAACACAATTAACCTCCCTTTAATCAATACTTCAGAGGTTAAGCATTCTAATACTCGCAATCAGATATTGAAATCTGCTAACATCAAATGCTTTTGTGAGCAAATCTACAACATTCTAATCTGTGTGAATCTTGATCATCTGGATAAGATTCTTCTCATAAGAATCTCTGATAAAGTGATGCCTAATCTCAATGTGCTTTGTCTTTGAGTTAAAAACAAGGTTCTTCACTATCCAAATAGTACTCTCATTATTAATATGAATCTTAGTCTGCATAAAGTTATATCCATAATCCAGCAATTGATTTTGAATCCAAAGCACCTGTCTACAGCAATTAGAAGCAGCTATATACTCAGCTTTAGTTGTTGAATTAGCAACCACAGTCTGCTTCTTGCATTGCCATAAAATCAATCTACAACCTAGGAATTGACAACCTCCTGTTGTGGACTTCCTATCTAAGCTTGCTCCTGCATAGTCACTATCAGTATATGCCACCAAATCAAAAGGTGAATCATTGGGATACCAAAGGCCCAATTTAGGTTGACCTTTTAAGTATCTAAAGATCCTTTTCACAACATGAAGATGTGAACTTTTAGGATTGACTTGGAATATTACACAAGCACATACTACAAACATAATATCAGGCCTTGAAGAAGTTAGATACATCAATGATCTAATCATGGATCTATACAAGTGTTCATCTACATCTTCACCATCGACATCTTTGAGCAAAGGCTTATGGGTTTCCATGTGGGTGCTTGCTGTTTTGACATCACTAAAGCCAAATTTCTTTAAAATCTTAGTCACATACTTGTCTTGACTTATAAAAATCCCATCTTCCTTTTGCTTCACTTGCAATCCTAGGAAGAATGTGAGTTCACCCATAGAGCTCATTTGAAACTTCTTATGCATCATCTTCTCAAATTCAGTGCATAATGACTTCTTTGTAGAGCCAAAAATGATATCATCTACATATACTTGAACTAACAGAATATCACCTTTGTCCCTTCTGATAAATAAAGTCTTGTCTATCTTTCCTCTCTGAAACCTATTGTCTAATAAATAAGTTGACAAGGTTTCATACCAAGCTCTAGGAGCTTGATGCAAACCATAGAGAGCCTTTTCTACCTTGTAAACTCTGTCATGGAAGTCTGGATCTTCAAATCTTGGTGGTTGACAAACATAAACTTCCTCTTTAATCTTACCATAAAGAAAAGCACTCTTGACATCCATCTGATACACCACAAAGTCTTTAAATGAGGCATAGGCTAAGAATAGCCTAATTGCTTCAATTCTAGCAACAGGAGCAAAAACCTCATCATAATCAATTCCTTCCTCTTGTGTGTATCCTTGTGCAACCAATCTTGCTTTATTCTTAATCACAATACATCTTTTCATCTTTCTTGTTTCTGTACACCCATTTAGTACCAATGGCCCTTTTGCCATTAGGTAAATCCACCAAGGTCCAAACCTGTTGTAACTTGAACTGCAGAAGCTCCTCTTGCATAGCTTCTATCCAGCTTGGATCTTTTAATGCTTGAATTACCTTCTTGGGCTCTTCTTGTGATAAGAAACATGCAAACAAACAATTTTGAAAGTCTTTATGGTTGGTCCTCTGCTGCACTAAACTAAACATAGCTTGTTTAGTCACACTCTTTGTCATCCTTCTAGTTTGAGGTGTTGAATATATGTCACCAATGATTTTGTTACAACTGATGATTCCTTGTGAATATCAGTAGTAGGAATAGGAATGCACAGGGATAGTGTGTACGAAATTGTTTATGTCAGCCTTGCCCAACAACGATCATCATCATCTGAAATAGATATATTTCTTCCAATTCGGGCAGATTTTGGATCATCATCACATCCATAGACTATATTTTCATCAATAGCATTATCCTCTATGTCAGCAGTATTAACAATTGGACTAACAATATTAATAGTGTTAGTGCTGTTAACACTAGCATCCTTTTCTTGATTAACTCTTGGCTCCTCTATACTTGGAACCTCACTATCTTCATTCCCTTGGACATTCAGCATCCTTCTTTTCCTCCTCCCCTGATGATTTGAATCCAGCATCAGGAGAATCCTTTGAAATAGAAGAGAATGATGGATCTTGAATGGATAATGGTAGCAGTATGTAATCTTTGCCAGGTATTGTCTCATTCTACTTTACCTGCATTATCAAACATGCTTTTGTACATGTACAAACCAATTAGATTGATCCTGCACACAACTGCTTATATTCATAGATTTGTATTCAGTGCATCTATATTAAAAAGTCAATTTGGTCAACTTCCTGCAATATTAGGTATATTCTCAATGAATTGAACATGCAGGTTCTCTTCTATCATCCTAGTTCTACTATTGAATACTCTGAATGCTTTGCTATTGTAGATATTCTATAAAAATAATCTTCATCAGCCTTTCCAATAAACTATACCTAGATGATCGATGGTATTAAGGATTGTAACAAAGACACTCAAAGAGGTCACTTGAACTCTTAAGGCAACAAGGTTATTCTACCTAGTAAGAAGTTCATAGGGGTCTTGTTGAACGAGGCATGATAACTAGCACCCTATTTCGGACATAACAAGCATATTAACTGCTTCAGCCAGAAAGTTTTGGTAAATTTAGAATCAGCCAGCATAGTCCCTCAGCAGCCTCTATTAGTGTTTCTATTGTTCCTTTCCCTGCAACCCATTTTGTGTGGAGGTCATAGCAACACTAAATTCCCTCTTAATACCATTTATTTCACAGAACTGATTCATGACCCTATTCTTGAATTCTATCCCATTGTCACATCTAATCACTTTCACTCTGAGGTCTATTAGATTTTCTATACCAGTTATAAAGTGCTTCTTGCCTTCAACTATACCCTTTTTTGTTGCTTCAACATTGTAGGAGGAATAACAGTGTCCTTACCATCAACAATTTTGGTTACTATGGGTGCATTACCATTTTTTTGATTTCCCATAGAATGTAATCAATACACTGTTGGGATTAAAAGACTTCATGATGATCTTGAAGTTAATACTGCTAAGGTTAAAGTTACTGTTGTCAAGCATAAATTAGTACTGTTGGTGATATTAGTAAAAAATATGCTAATAATAAGTCCGCTCTCAGCCAGTTACTACATGCTTAAAATAATATTACTACTGCTTAAGGAAGTTAAGACTGCTTAAGACTTAGAAAAAATACTACTAAGATAGTTAATACTGCTAATATATAAAGTTACTACTGTAGAATATTAGAAAAAGACTCAGGTCACCCCGTGTATTTTTACTGTTAGTATAGCTCAAAGTTTAATATTTAATAGTACGTTTTTCGTTTAAGTCGGGTAACGAATACCCGTATAATTGATAAGTACTATATATAGCCTCTTCAACTTGGAAGAGGCAAGCTAAGTCATAAATTCTTTACAAAGAAACACACTTTCTCTATCTAGAATATATTCTCTCTATGTTTCTCTCTGGTAGACTGTAGCAACTACCAGATCTAAGAATCAGACCACCACCCTGTGTTATGATTAAGATATAACCACAATTGTAATCAAGAGCCAATGGGATGATTAGATCGGTGTATGTGGCGATTTCTGCTTGATTATAGACAAAAGTGTACCTTTGAAGTGTTCTAGCTCGTTTTTTTAGGATCTCCGAATTTTGTTGTTGGAAATGATAAAGTTTGGGTGTTTTTAGTTGCTATTACCTTGTGGTACTGTGTTGTGCAAAAGAAATTAAGCGAAATCGTTCAAAAGGGTGAAGGGCTTTTTGTAAGTGTAGAGGTGATGAGGAAACTTTAGTTGAGTCTGTTTACAAAACATCGTTGTACTTCGTGAGAGTTGCCCCAGAATTTCTCACGTACACGTCGGTTTGCTGAAAAATAATTATTCTTTATTAAGTGAGGTACCACCCTTTGACACACGTCGGGTATGCTATAGGTGCCGGTTGCTCAAGCGGCGAGTTTGTTACTAAGCAAGCGGTTTGCATACCTCCGGCTTGCTTAGGTGGCTAGTTGTCTAGCAGCGGTTTATTTCTAAGCGGCCGGTTTGCATACCCGGTTTGAACAGGTTTATCACGTTGCTATTTTAAAATAACAAATATCTATGAAACTCTGGCGTGTTTGAAAGTCAACGGCGGTTTGATAAAATAATTCTTCGTGGCCGGTTGCTTGGCAGCGAGTTGGGTTTCCGGTGCGAGTTGCCCTAAGATTTCATGCCGCGCGTTGCCTTAATTCCCTCGCGGCGGGATGCTTGCAGCGAGTTGTGTTCGGCGAGTTGCATTTAAATTCCCACCAGGGCGGGTTTGCCTTATTTCTTTGCAGCGGTTTTGATTACCTTTGGACGGCGAGTTGAGCTTCGGTCTTGGAAACTGAAAAATATTCAAACCGGTTTAAATCACATAACAAAATACGAATACGTTAACCTCACCACTTTATTAACAGTACCACAAACCTCACTAATCATTGAACGAACAAAACATATCAATATCAATAAATAATACAACAAGTCAAGTATGAAAGAAGACATCCATAGTGCAGGTTCTGATACAGTACGCCCACAATGCTTTATAGAACAGACTTTGAATCGTAGCAACAACGTATACGTCTGTACTGTCTAGGAAATGATAATGGAGAGAATATTATAATCCAATCAAAGAAGGACCATTTCAGATGGGAACGGTTTCTAGATGTTATAACTGAGGATCTGAGGGTGCAGTTCAAACAAGGTCCAGTACGGAGCTAGAGTCCTTAACGACCTTTCAGCTGAAAAAAAGAAAGTAATGAGAAAGCTGACAATTCGTGCAACCAATATCCTACTTCAGTATGACCAAAGGACATCTACTCACTCATCAATCACTATACTGAAGCACAGATATTGTGGGAAAACTTGGAAGATGATCTGGAAGGTTCTGAGTTTAACAAAGGAGACAGGGAATCTCAGTTATACGAAAATTTGAAACACTTCGTCAAATCAAAGAGAAGCCCATTCAAGGATACTACGTTAGGTTACGAACTCATTATGACATAGAAAACATCATGATGACCATGTACAAGATGCATCAAAGCTTAACTTAAGTTAGTGAACAACATGTTGCTGAGTGAGTAGATTTCATAACTGAAGTAAAACTTAACAGAGGTTTGAAGAGTCAAACTGTGATCAGTTGTATGGCCTACTTAAAGCAACATGAGGTGCATGCTAATGAGAACATAATTATGATGGAAAGGTTCGGTCAACCAAATAATGATCCTTTGGCACTAGTGTCGGACGCCTCAGTTCAGCAGTATCCAACACAATCATCCAAATCTCCTCAACCCACAAAAGAACCATCTCCTGCTGACAACTTTCAACTGGACTCAGGAAGTTCCTCAACAGAAAACTTGATTGAAAGTTTATCCAACACACTTGCCCTCCTCACTCAATCGTACAGATCACATCTTCCTCAAACTAACAATCAACTTAGAGCTTCGTCTAATGCAAGGAACAAAGCTATGGTTCAAGACGGGAAAGTTGTGGTTCAAGATGTCCGGGGAAATACAACCACTAATCCAAGAAGAACCATTTCAGAGAAACAATACAAGAGGAAATGGTGTAGCGGGAAATGTAGGAGCTCAGAACAGAGGAGGCATGATTAATCCTGGTCAAGCGAAACCCATCAAGTGCTACAACTGTAACGGACTAGGGCACATTGCACGTGAATGTCCAAGGCCAAAGCGACTTCAAGATTCAGACTACTTCAAGGAAAAGATGCTACTAATGCAAGCCCAGGAGAGTGGAGCAGTACTGGATGAAGAACAGTCGTTGTTTCTTGCAGGGGAACAGGTTACCAACGTTGATGATGATGTGGATGATTCACACGAGAATGATTTGGCACTCAATGTGGACCATATTTTTGAAGCTGATGAATGTGATGCATTCGACTCTGATGTTGACGAGGGTCCCACGTCACAGACCATGTTGCATATGAGGCAAGCCACACAACTGAAGATCCAATCTACGATAAAGCCAAGGCCATCCATAATGACTCGAATATTCCATTTGTAGGTACAAGATTCATGATGCTTTTGTAGATTCATATGAAGAGTATCATGAAGTACAAGAATGCAAAACGATGTACAACACAGCTAGACGTTGTTGACTTCTAGCTGCTAGACTATACAGAGTGATATAATTATTATTCCAAGATGATCAGTATGTGGAAGACAACGAAGAACATGTTGTACAATGTAATGGGCATCTTTTGTACAAATGATGCACTAATGTCTATTTCTTGAGAAATCATGAACAGTGGTATACAAAGTAGATTATCAAATAAGCAGCACAAGGTAATAAAGGCCTCAGTGAACCTCGGAACTTCGAAGATATAAGGAACTGTTCGGGGAAAATGAAAAAAACGGGCAAAGTTTGAATTAACTGATAGAGAACGAAAAATGATGAACAAATGAGAATAATATCTCGGACCGAAATACAGAAAGGAACTACTTTACGAAATCTGAACTTGCATTCAGTCAAAAATACCTTAAGTTCTATAGTTGACACATTATAGTCAAAGACAAAAGAAGTAACACCTTTTGAAAAAGATTTTAAACAAAAAGAAGAAACAAATTCTTGAAGAGTTTTTGACATAAAAAAGGCTAAAAGATAAATTGACGATAGATATACAAAACAGGAAACCAATCTGTTCAAACAATTCACTGTTGATAGTAATCCAAAATCTTTTTATATGAAAAGCACAAGGTAAGCAAAGGCTACAAAAATCCCGTAAGTCTCCCGCTCATGGGCAAACAAGCTCAGTCTGCTCTGTAATTATGGTCAGTACTTGTCACTACCAATCATACCGCCACTATCATACATGAACTCAAGGATACCGTGAGTAGCTGAGACAACTAGGAAAGAATGCAGTTGAAAATGCCAAGCCCTCTATGCGTGGAAAATAAAATTTTGGATTGCCCCACCCGATATACTCGAAAGAGAACTTCATGCAACTTTGCTCCCCTCAAAGAGAATCTGACCGTGACCCCAGAACAGATATTTTGGTCCATAGATGACAACAACAGAAAAAAGGCTGAGACCTTAGCTCCAAAACCAATTTCAGCATTGACAGTGTATCCACCCAATACTCCTGTCAAGCTTGTCCCCAGAATTCTTCCAACTAAAAGTCAAGTGAAGATTAATCTTTATGTACTCACATAACTTTTTACTGAATTTGACAAAACTTGCAAAACTAGAATCACCCCATCAGGTCTTACAGAGGGGGAAAGAGGTTTTGAGCAAACGAAAAGATGTTACCTCACTGAAGTTATTCCATTTTTCAAAACTCTTAAAGAACACTTTGTTGGAGTTCAAACAACCCTCTTTAAAGAAGTTAAAGAAATGGAAGAAATTTTTGATCAAATGAATAACGAAGTGGACAAGAATACTGTAGACAAGCAATGTGCTGAAATTGAAAAGAAAAACCTTACAATCCTTTGGAAACTGAGAATCTGATTGTTAATTGTTTGTCGACTCAACTGCTGTATGATGTGGCAAAATCAACGTTGGTCCAGATCTTGAAGCTGACAATGTCATAAATCATGAGGATCAAAAACTTACTCAAAACTGAAAGGAATACCAAAATCAACAATTAAAGTATCAACATCATCAAAGAAAGTTTTGATAATTAAAGTCACAAACATCACAGGGAAGCTCCTGAATTAACATCATTCTTTAAGATCAAGAATCTCGAACATCAGATTCAAGAAAAAGATAACGAAATTATCAACCCCTTTTTTTTTTTGAAAGATCTAGTCGCTAGTGTGAATGACAGAAGTCGTGAGCCTTATAATGCTGTAGATGTCACTACTCTTATTGAACAACATGATTGCGATAGAGTAGAACTAGAAAAGATCAAACAACATTACAAGGAATTGTATGACTCAATTAAGATCACGCATGCTCACACAAGTGAAAAGACATCTACCATGTTGAATGAGATTGAGAGTCTAAAATCCCAATTGCGAAGCAAAGAGCCTTGTTTCACTAGTGACTATGTCAAACCAAAAGTTCTTGCTCCTGGCATGTATGCCATTGACGTTAAACCCATTCCTCATCCCCTTAAGAACAATAGAAGTGCTCATTTAAACTATATCAGCCATCTTAAGGAGAGTGTAGAAATGATTAGGGAGATTGTAGAGGAAGCTAGAGTAGTTAAACAGCTGGATAGTTCACTTAACTATGCTTGCCGATACACTAAGTTATCTCAGGAATTGTTAGAATGTGTGATTGGCACTTGCCCAAAAAGTTTCAATGAAAGAGATAACAAGGCTCCCTCTACCCCTGTTACTAGGAAAAAGCAAGTTACGTTTAGTGATAAACCAGGAACTTCTTCTAGTAACGCACAGAAACACAAAGTGCACCAGAGAGTTCAACTGACTAATATCCCTGTGCTCCCCTCTACAGGAGTAAACGATTCCACTGAAGCAAGCGGGTCAAAGCCTAGAAGCAATACAAAGAAAAATAGGATCCTGCCTGCTAAGAAGTAGGATCCTGCCTGCTAAGAAGGAAGTAGAAGTACGCCTTAGGACGAATAAGTCAGTTTGGACAAAAGTGAATCCGGTTGATTCTAGCACTAGCTCTAAGCGTGTTGTAATTAATTCGAATTCTGAATCTGTGTGCAAAACTTGTAACAAACGTGTAAACTCTGCAAGTCATGGAATGTGTGTTGTTAATATCTTGAAGTCTGTGCATGCTACCCCCACCGTTAGAATTGTCTTGAATAAAGAGAAACAGATCTGGAAACCAAAAGGCAAACTGTCTGATAACAGTTTAAACAAGACCAAGCAGATCTGGAAACCAAAAGACAAACTGTCTGATAACAGTTTGTACAAGACCCAGCGGGTTTGGAAAGCTACGGGAAAACTATTTGCAGATATTGGTTATCAATGGAGACCCACAGGAAAGAAACTCACCTTAGGAAAACTTGATTGTGGTTCTCAATGGAGACCCACAGGAAAGAAATTTGCCTTAGGGGAAATATGCCAGTTAACTAAGCTTTCTGTGAAATGTTCTACTCTATATGCTAACCAACAGGTCCCCAACAAAAATTGGGGAACCGAAATTCCAAACTCGACTGTTTTCAAATGCAGGTCGTACAGGTCATGCTTTGGTATCTGGACTCAGGCTGCTCAAAACATATGACGGGGAATCGTTCAAAGCTCATGAATTTTGTGGAAAAGTTCATCGGGTCAGTCAGATTCGGGAATGATCACTTAGGAGCTATCATGGGTTATGGAGATTATGTTATGGGTGACAGTGTGATCTCAAGAGTATACTACGTGGAGGGACTTGGACACAATCTATTCTCTGTAGGGCAATTTTGTGATTCTGATCTTGAAGTGGCCTTCAGAAAGCATACTTGCTTTGTTCGTGATATTAAGGGTACAGATATCCTTAAAGGTAGTCGTGGCACCAATTTGTACACGATATCGATTGATGAAATGATGAAGTCTTCTCCGATATGCTTGCTGTCCAAAGCTTCCAAGTCCAAATCATGGTTGTGGCATCGTCGTTTAAACCATTTAAACTTCGGCACGATAAATGATCTTGCTCGAAAAGATCTGGTTAGAGGCCTTCCCAGATTGAAGTTTGAAAAGGATCATCTTTGCTCAGCCTGTCAACTTGGAAAGAGCAAGAAGTTCTCCCACCGGCCAAAATCTGAAAATACAAATATGGAAGTTCTTCATACCCTTCCAATGGATCTGTGTGGTCCAATGAGAGTCCAGAGTATTAAAGGAAAGAAATACATCTTAGTCATCGTAGATGACTATTCAAGATTCACATGGGTAAAGTTCTTGAGGTCAAAGGATGAAACTCCAGAGTTTGTCACCAACTTTCTTAAGCAAATACAGGTTGGCCTCAACAAAACAGTCAGATTCATCCGCACAGATAACGGAACGGAATTCGTCAACCAAGTTATGTCTGAATACTATGAAGGTGTTGGCATATTTCATCAAAAGTCTGTTCCGAGAACTCCTCAACAAAACGGCGTTGTTGAAAGACGTAATCGTACACTGGTGGAAGCAGCACGTACAATGATGATATTCTCGAAAGCTCCCATGTTTCTATGGGCAGAAGCTGTAGCCACTGCTTGTTACACCCAGAACCGATCACTAATTCATACTCGTCATAACAAAACCCCTTATGAGCTTGTGCATGATAAGAAGCCTGATCTTACATTCTTCCGAGTATTTGGTGCTCTGTGCTATCCTACAAATGATAGCGAAAAATCTAGGAAATTTTCAATGCAAAGCTGACATTGGGATTTTCGTTAGGTATGCTCCTAGCAGGAAGGGATTTGAATCTACAACAAGAGAACTCGTCGATTAATGGAAACAATTCACGTCACATTCGATGAGATGCATCAGTCAATGGTCCTTTGTACGCATCTAGTTCATGGACCCTTGAGCTATATAAAGACCCCTGGACAAACTCAACTCAGGGCTCGCTCCAACCGACAACAGAGCTGGAGATGTTATTTCAACCAATGTTTGATGAACACCTTGAACAATCTCGAGTTGATGAACCAGTACCTTATGCTACTGAGATTAATGCTTAAGTTGTCCCACCAGGTACATCTTTGTCTACAACAATTGCTCAGATTTGCAACATCAAACAGGTGATTCTCATCACTCTATCCATCGCTATTCATTCTTCCAGGTACTAACCACAAGAAAATTGCAGAGAAACCCATTCAAGAAGACACCCAATCATTCACGATGGTCTTCCTATTCACATAATCTTGTTACTGGAGAGATAGGTTCGGCACAATCATCATCTAGGGAAATGTTAATGCCAGCGGAAAACCCAACCAGGTTAACTACCCTCCAGATCAATCATCAGTAAGATGGCCCAAAGATCATCCTCTGAGATAACATCGTTGGTAATCCCTTCGTCCCGTATAACCAGAAAACAGTTAAGGCATCCTATGCTTTGTGGTGTTGTTTCCATATGAAAACTGTCCAAAGTCGAACCAAGAACTTTCAAAATGGCCCGTGATAGATGACTGTGGTTTCAAGCCATGCAAGAAGAAATTCACGAATTTGGATCGACTTGAAGTATGGAATTAGTACTCTCGCCAATTTCTATGTTATGGTTATCGCTCTCAAGTGGATCTAAAAGTCAACAAGCTTGATGAATATGGTTAATGTACTGTAAAATACAAAGCTCGGTTAGTTGCAAAAGGATATCGGTCCAGGAGGAAGGAATTGATTTTTGAAGATCTGTGTTGCTCCAGTTGCACGTATAGAGGGCCATCAGAATATTCATTGCAAATGCCGCAACCAAAAATATGATCATCTACCAGATGGATGTCAAAACTGCTTTTCTGAATGGTGATCTTCAAGAAGAAGTCTTTGTCAGTTCAACCTGAAGGATTTTGAATGACCAGCAAAAATCCTACTCACGTCTGATCGTCTGAAAACAAAGTCTGTATGGCTTTTAAGCAAGCACCAAGGGCGTGGTATGACACACTCTCAAAGTTCCTGATGGCAAACAATTTCTTCAAGGGTGTCGTGGATCCAACGTTATTCACACGCAAATCAGGGGCAGCAAACACATTCTACTTGTTCAAATATACGTAGATGACATCATTTTTGCCTCAACAGATCATAATGCGTGTAACACATTCTCAAAAGAGATGAGCTCCAAATTTCAGATGTCGATGATGGGACAAATGTCGTTTTTCTTAGGACTACAAGTTTCTCAAAGTCCGGAGGCATCTTTATTAACCAAGCGAAATATGCTCTCGAAACCTTAAAGAAATATGGAATGGATCTCTATGATCCTGTCGATTCACACAATGGTGGATCGAGTGAACTGGACGAGGATTCATCGGGGATTCAGTTGACAAACTCGATTTAGAGGAATGGTTTGGCTCACTAATGTTACTTACAGCCAGTATAGTAGACCCGACCTTTGTCTTCGATGGTTTGCATGTGTCTAGATATAGGCTAAGCCTACAAAAAAGCACTTTGAAGCTATCAAACGAGTCTTTCTGTACTTGAAAGGAACCATTAAATGGGTCTTTGGTATCCGAAAGACAAGCCATGTCACTAACAGCTTAGGCCTGATGCGATCATGCGGGATGTCAAGATTCAAGGAAGAGTACGTCGGGAAGTGCCTCAGTTTCTTGGAGATAGATGGTTGGTTAGCCGGGTCATCAAAGAAAAAACGAGCACAAGCAATAATAACTACCGAGGCTGAATACATGCCTGTTGGCTGTTGTGCTCAAATCCTTTGGATGCGGTCCCAGCTCAAAGACCTACGGATTTGACTTCAACAAAATTCCTCCTGTACTTTGTGATACAAAAGAGCTATTGCTCTTTATGTGCTGTAACAAAGTCCCAGGCACTCTCGCTCTAAACCACATTGACATACGGACACCCACTTCATCCTGAGAGCAACGTGGAAATAGAGTGGTTGCACTTACTTCGTGGAAAACGAAAATTATCAAAACTTTGTAGGACCATTCCTCACCAAAAGCATGCAAGGAGAACGGTTCGAATTTCTACTTTCCAGCCTAGCATGAGAGTTTGACCTGTAAACTCTCAAATGTCTTCAAGCAGGAGAGGATGAGTAAACCAAATGCCTTTGTGTATCCTTTGTACATTTACAAAAAAAAATATATATATATATATAAATAATAATAAAATTTTTAATAATATATATCTATATATGTGTATTTTAATAATAAGGAAATACTTAGGAAATATTTTAAGTCATTTGGAATTACTAAAAGGCTTGCAATTACTTCATATTGCAACCCGGTTTAATGTCTGGGCATGGATTACTTTATATCCATGCTTTATGGGAGTTGAGTAATACAATGGTGATGGGGGAGCTATTCGCCTGATCTTTTCATCTCAATCAACGACTACAGCTCTTTCAATAGAAACCAGGTCGTTGTTTGAGGGGGAGAGTGAATGTGAAAAAATCTAGGGTTATAAAAGACTGTGGGTTGCTTTAAAAGTCTAATCTTAGATAGTTGTGGTATTCTAATGGGTTAATATTTGAAGGGGAGTTAATTAATTTTAACTCAAAGGTCCAAAGTTATCTATTGTTGTAATGTTTAGGGTGTAAAAAGCATTTGCTCTTTGTTTCCTAGCCTTATTAACTAATAGGGACTAAGTTGGCCAACTGCCTAATCTTAGAAAAGCCTTAGAAATACTTAAAACAAAAAAATCAAAAGAAGAAGGAAACCCAAGGGTCCAAAACTGCCATATTTGTAACTTATGAGTATAGAAGGGCGGCGAAGGTTGAATTTTGTCATAACATTCAAAATCGGTCAAAGATAAAAAAAACACACACACATACACTCGCAAACCGCCCCTATGAAGAACCTAAGAATCAAAATCGCTAATTTTGAGTGTTTTTCGCAAAAGGTAATCACTAGAACCTTAAACTATATCATTTTTATGTGTGGTATATCAATGAAATAGATCGATAAACACATTATTAAAAATGGTAGAAAAATAGATTTAGGGTCGGTTTACAAAAGAAAACCAATGTAGTGTTGTAAGGCGTGCGTTAGATGCTGGGATTTGTTGATAAGGTTTATAGGAATAAGGTTTGATGTGTGGATTCATTTCCCAAACACTAATAAAAGACTTGCCTTGATTCTTAACGGCGGGTTGCCTTTTATAAGTAGATATATGTGTGTTTCATGAAAAGAATGGTAGGATTATGTATCTATAGCCTAGGAAGGCCTTAGGATGTAATCAGGGTTGAAGTGCGAGGTTTGATTTTTAAGATACTGGCCCGAATGGCGAGTTGCGTGTTTTCTTAACGGCGAGTTGGGTAATTTTTATTATTATTTATTTATTAATAAATTACTCAACCCGCTGGTTGCTTTAACGGCGGGTTGCCATTCCAGCGGGTTGCCCAAAACAGCGTTTTACCCAAAACAGCGGGTTGCCTACAACAGCGGGTTGCCTACAACAGCGGGTTGCCCACAGCGGGTTGCCAACAGCGGGTTGCCAAAGGCGGGTTGCCAAAGGCGGGTTGCCAAAGGCGGGTTGCCTAAACGGCGGGTTGACCAACGGCGGGTTGACCAACGGCGGGTTGACCAACGGCGAGTTGTATAAACAGCGGGTTGCCATAATTCTCTATTATTTTTATATCCAACAGGTAAACCGCCGTCTCTCGGCGGTTTGGTCGAATATTTTATATATTCGCGGCGGTTTGCTCAATTCGCCTAACGGCGAGTTGGCATTCTGCCAAGCGGCGGTTTGGGCTAAATTTCATATTTTGACCCATTTGAGCCCAATAATCTATCAAGGCCCATTCAAATGACCCAGTTGCTTTTCTAAATCCCATCAGGGCTTAGTTAACAAGTAATTGATCCTGTTGGATAATTGATAGATTTTAATCAAACCAGAATTACAACCGTTTTTTTTTTTAATCAATCGGATCGTTACATGATTTGATCAATGCTAATGTTCTCTCTAACTCGATTTCTCTGCAATGTTTGTCTTCTGTTTAAATTGCTCTTTTGAGAAAGAATACCGATGCAGAACAAAATGTTCCCGCTCAACCTCCTACAAGAACTGATGAGCAGATTGTACCACGCTCTCAGTGGTTAACAATCGGGAAAAGCAACCTACTGTTCAATGCACAAAAGATCCAAAAGAACCCCATCTTTCAGTTGAAGTGTTTGGAATGGCAATCCCCGATCCCCTGATAATTGAAGCCATTCAACAATCCTCTTATTATCCCAAGTATCTGAAAATGGTTGCTGCTAATACAAAGAAAACCCCTCACGGAAGTGCAAGCATGCAACCTGCAACAAAGCGGGCTACACCCAAGAAGCCTACAACCACCACACCAGTCAAACAATCCAAGCCAGCTCCTTCTCCGACAAAGAAACCTTCCAAGCGTGAGCTTCCACAGAAAATTAGAAAGGGAAAGCCTACTTTCCATCTTGTTGACGAAGAAGATGAAGCTCAACAAGAATCTAAACATCAGAAGAAGGTAATGATCTGTTTCGAACTAGATAAGAAGTTTAGTTTGAGACACATCAAGAAAGGGAAAAGGAGAAGGTGAGGATGCTGACTGCGAACAGCTATCAAGCTCTTAGTTGGATCAGCCTTACTGCCTCAACGTCAGGCACCTGTTGGAGGAGTAACGATCAGGGATCCAGTGTCAGAAACAACTCCCGAACTGCATGAAGTAGTGGGAAAGGGAAAGGCCGTTGTATCTGAAGAATAGTAGTCATTCCTGATCGATATGTCAAAGAAGAGAAAAGATCTCACTGATCAGTTTATCCTTGCTAGGCGGGATCAAACTCCTCCTGATTCGACAACTGGACCCTCTTCTCGACCCGATGATGACACATCAGATAAAGAGATCCATGAATCTTCATCCACTTCTGATTCAGAAAGAACTGAAAGTGACACAGAATCCGCTGCTCCTAAAGGTGACAAAGATCAAGATGAAGTAGACACGTCTACCGTAACATCGGAGTGTGCTTTCCAGGGGTCAGGTCCCTGGTAAAGGCGCAATGAGGCTTTAGCTGGACCCAGACCTGGCCCATGGAAGATGACCAGAACTGGATCAGACTTGGAAAAATTACATGTGTCTATTGCTTGGTCCAAACCTGAGCACTATTGATGATGAATTCCTCGCCACAGCCTACCCAAAGGTTCATGAAAACCTGAAGCTCATAACAGACAAACGGGTCATCGATGATAAACCAGAAAGTCATTCTGGGTTCTATGTATTCCATTGAAAAATCATCGATGACACCTTTAACTTTGGGGTCATTTCTTCATGACAAACCACTGGATGAGATGATCAGGAGAAATCTAAAGTAGAGTGGTGTCTGATTCCACCATACATGATCCATAGTCATCAGACAGATATGTCAACTCTCCAGTGATTGCTCCATTCACAGAGGTTCACGTCTAAGCAGTCATCATGGTCACTCCTCCACCAAGCAACTCGGAAGCTACAACAATCACACATCTCTCCTGAAATCACTCCATTCATCGCACTTCAGTTGGAGTGGCGACGATTGGAGCATGCAGATCGTCTGAAGTGAAGATAGGATGATCCACTCTGGCTGATGTTTTGGCTACAATTAGAACCCAAGTTCCTACGGCTGTTGATAATTATTTAGGAACAAAACTTGATGATTCTTCTCTCAAGGTTCTTGAACGATTTCAGGCGATTTAATCGAGAGTATACTCTGTGTTGCCTGGCCTAGAGTCTGTCAGTAATCCTAGTATTAAAAAGAGTCGATGGGCATTATCAAAGCCAAGAAGGAAAAAAGTATGAGGAGAATACAAGATTCAACTTACTCCAATCAGAGTCAACTGATAAAGTTGATTCTTGAAGAATTTGACTAAATAGTGCTCTCTTCAGTAACATGATAAGATAGAAGTCTGCACAACAAAACCTGACCACCACCGTTCTATACCATTTTGCTCTATAGATGCTTTGATAGGGTATGAAGACGCCATGGATATGGAAAGTTGCAGGAACAAGGTTAAAACCACAAGATGAAAGCATGAATAGTGATGATGATGATGAAGATGATGATGATGATGATGAAGGCCTTCAGTGGTCAACCGAGGGTAGATCAAACAAGGAGGAGGAAATTTGATTCTGCCGCTTCTGTGGTCAGCTAAACCCTCCTCCGAAAGTTGATGGGGACAAAGTTCAAAAAAACAAACGGGAGTCTGTGGCATCTGCTTCCAAACACATCACATCTCTCTCCCAACTGGCTGGCAGAATCACTGACCAAGAGAGGTGGTGTTGACTCTTCGATGCCCAGTCTGATCCGAATCAGATAACACTCTAAACATTCTATAGAGACTTGTAAAGTAGGTGAAGGGAAATGTCTCAGATAGGAGAACACTGACAATGCATCCATTCCCAAGGTGTCGACCACTACGTGGTTTAAGCCATTCCAGAAAGCGAGAGACCTGTACGCCTGAATCCAGAATGGACCAATTCCCAAATAGATTTCTGAATCCAGAACATAACTGGCAAATCATAGCCTCAACGTTTAAAGTTCTGGAGGGAAAACAAGCTTCAAAGGAAGACGTATGATATTGGGGTCGTTCAGCAAATGGTTCTGCAGAGAACAGGATGAAGATGTAAACTCTTGCAAGGCTGATTTAGAAGGACAGCTTTCAACCTTGTCAAAGCTTTCCACAAGAACCAAGTGTACTTTTTAATATCAGATGGATGAATGCCACAGCTGCTGACAAAATGTTGATATGAGTAAATCATGGGGTCACTCAAAAATTATGTGAAAATATATTTGACACGCGTGCCCTTAGGAGGGACCACCAGGTAGGTAGCTATTAACCACAATTCTTCTTCAATAATGATCTGGTTTATTGCTGACAGGTGACAAAGAGCAAAATTGCCTTATCATTATCCAAGCTCAAAGCTCGCTGTTACCTAGACTTTGGCTTGAAGAATTAGTTCCCTCGTTGTGGTGAGAGTGAACGCGAATTTGACATCAGTGCGGTCTATGCATCCACTCACTGGTGGTTTAGGAGGAGAATTTATATCAACAAAACACAGTGAGTCCTCTGATCGTGAAGCGTCACGTTCGCAGATGCAATTCTCAGTATGTGATCAGTGTCAAAGTGTTTGAAAAATATGGATCAATCGATTGAGAGAGATAATCCTTCGCCGAAGCTGATTACCAAGAATACAAGATCTGAAAGGGAACTTCAAAAATCTGATCCAATGATTTTGAAGATCTGTTCCTTTCTCAATATTAAGAAATGCTCAACCATTGCCAAGAAAGACAAGATCAGTCTTCACATCAGCAGTCAATCATGTGGATAAGAACCTGGTGATCAGAATCGTTTGTGGAGACTTACAGCTCGGGATGAAAGTTACAAACAATAGATCAACTGAACGTCTAATTGGGCATGCAGTCTGGACTATTATTCAAAGAAGGACTATACGATTGTCCCTAAGCCAAGAGCAGTTGTCTACAGAGAAGAAATAATCAAAGAAAGCTGATGAGGCTTGAATGAGCTTACAAGTTTAGTGATGGTGACGTGACAAGAGTCATGGAAAATCTGGACCAAATGGGTAAAGACTTTCATCTGTTCGAGAGTACAATAAGGCATGCGAGGACTAGGAAGTGTGTCAGAGGATGACAAGGAGAAGAAGCAAGACTTCAATATAAGCTACGAGAAAAGACTACAGTTCAGAAGGATCTATCGGAAGTCTAGAAAGCTTTGGTTGGTGGAAGAGTAAGAGATATGACTACAGGGCTGTCAACAGAACAACGTGAACGACATCGTCAGTTACAATCAAAAGGTCTTTATTATCTCTTATTGTGAATAATATACCTTGTACATTAGTATTAGTTAATCTCTTGATGATTAAGTGTAGGAGTAATTTATATCCCTCAAACGATTGAGGCGGAGCAGTTATATGTCTCTTACACGTCTTGGATCTTATGGAACACCTTTTCTCCCAAATTTTATAAACATTATTTAAATCCAATTGATATCCAAAATGTCAAAGGGTTTAAAATTTTGTAAGGGGGAGAAAATGTGATTAAAAATTATGTGTTATAACATAAGAAAGTGATTATGATATCTCATATACTACCGCCCAAACGTGCTACCTAACCAATTTCGAATACGAAGCACAGGTTTGAGGGGGAGCTTTTGAAAACTGTCAAAAAACAATCGAGGTACTAAACGCTTTGATATTTATATCATAAGTACCTTAATTGAATTTCAATTGGTTTTATGGAAAGGAGACTGTACAAAAGAGGTGGACACTGTATTTACTTTAATCGAAGTTATAAGGTGGACATTGTTCTTAGAAACTGAAATTCCAAAATCCATAAAACACTAGACAAATCTATTTTCTACCAAACGATGAACTGAAACAACACATCTAGTAATAGAAGGTGCATAATGACAATTGTCAAAACAAATCACAAGGCTATTAGGCAAAACTAAGTCAAAACTTCTTATAGCTTCTACTTGTGCACGAAAACCATTGCCCACGTACAAATAGAGAGCTCCTTGTTTCAGCTTCCTTGCTTCTCTAAACCCTTGTTTTGTAATACAAATGTGAGTACCACAACCAGTGTCATACACCCAGGATTTATTAGGGAAAGCAAATAATTCTATTGTGAAGATACCTGAAGAACTGGCAGTGCCAACTTGCTTCTTTTTCTTCAACAACTCAGCAAAATAAACAGGACAATTCCTCTTCCAATGACCCACCTCCTTGCAGTGGTGGCTGGTGTCATCCTTAGCTGGGTACTCTTTAGCATAAGTTTAGGATTTTTAGGCTTAGGGATATAAACTTGTTTATCCTTTCCCTTGTCATTAGCTTTACCCTTGCCTTTAGCTTTAAGCGATTTCTTATTAGCTTTCTGGATTTTACCACTTTTAATCATCATTACTTGTGGTGTTTCATCTTTTTTAGGTAAACCTTTTTCATACTCAATAAGCAAAGCATGTAATTCACCTATTGTCTTCCACATGTTATGCATATTGTAATTTCTCACAAATCCAGCAAAATCTCTAGTGAGGCCATTCAAGATTAAACCAACACTAAGATCTTGTGGTGGTACATAACCAAGATGTTCCATTTGTTCTAAATATCCTTTCATCTTAAGAACATATTCAGTAACTGGTTTACCCTCATCTTGTTTGCAAGCATGGAAAGTTTGGATTAGGTCAAACCTTTCCACTCCAGCTTGTTTCTCAAACATAGATTTAAGCTCCTTTATCATGTCATATGGTGAGGAGTTTTCAAATTGCCTATGAAGTTCAGGAGTCATACTCCCAAGTATAAGACAAGCAACCTCATTATATGCATCATAAACTGCATTCCATTGCGAAAGCACTAGTGCTTCAGAATCAGCAACAGGAGCCGCGGGTAACGGCTGTTCAATGACAAACATTTTCTTTTCAACTCTCAAGACTAACTTAAGTTGACGAAACCAGTCATTGAAATTGTTTCCAGAAAGTTTTTCTCTTTCAAACATCGACCTGAAAGCCAAATGGTTTATGTTTTGAACAGGTTGTGCCATCTACAAAACATAGTTAAAGTTCAAGAATTAGTATTTTCGATAATACTCCTTGAAGAAAATTAACTACCCATGTTTAATCAAATAAACAATTAATTTTCTAAAGGCTAGGATCCTACTTGACATACCACCACCACATCAGTTGATCTGCTACTAATGGTGTATTCAAAAGGTAATTAACGATCAATAATTGCCACCGGTGTAATTCCTAGAATCTTATGGGACTTACTTTATTACAATAATATACTAGTAAGCATGTTTTATCCCATCTATGTCTTGATTTTAAGGTCTCACCAATAAACCGATTAAGTCGTCCAATCAAAAATTGTGATTATGTAACACTAACGTCTCACGAAAAAGTATATAATCACCTTGGGATTACGATCTACATACGTCTCACGCATAGTAAAAAGCATCTACAAGTGTTTTCATAAATTGGATGGCAATAACTTATTTAAAAAAGGGTATTATATTTGTCGTGACAAATATGTACGAAGAAGCATGCATATATCTTCGTATCATAGATTTTAATAAAAATCTTACTCAATTAAATTATTTATTATGGTATCACATATTTTCTATACATCTAATGTATAAATAGTGTTACCTTTGTAAAATTGACGATTCTACGTGTTTTCAAATATAAAGACTTTATATTTTATCGCGGGAAAAGATTAAAGAATGGTTAAAAACCATTAAAACCCTAGACCATTTGCGACTTCCTAAATAGTATGCAAGGTAAGGAAACTACAACGTAGTCAGGTATTATAGGGTAATGGTATCTACCAGACCGAAGTCTTGATGAGTCTCCCCGAACCTTATCCTTGCAACTAAGTAGTACTTTTGCAAAATACGTCATTGATAAAAATAAAAGTTTAATTTGGAATATACATTATGAACTATAAATAGTCCATAATAAATCTGATTTCATAATAATTAGTCATGTTTATATTTATTTTTTGAAAAACCCTTTTATTTTCTCATAAGTCCAAACTTAAAATAAACTAATATAAACATAAAACTAATTCACATAACAATTATTCAAAAACAACACTTAACAATTAAGTCATACAAATATCAATTTATGATCCAAATTATCTAATAATTAAAACATGTATATATTCATATAAGGCTCCTTCGTCCTAAAAACTATGGTCATATCCATCGATATAATCGATTGCGTAAGCCTTATACAAATATATACCACATAGCACATAAAATTTAAACAACCTTTTAGGCCCCATTAAGACATAGCTAAGGTCTTCCCTAGCTTTTAAAGTCGTGGATCGAAACCACATAAATTTAATGTCTATATTTTAACTCTTGATCATCATATTTGCATAAAATTTTTAACAATTAACATGATTTATATCACATATCTGTCCATGATAAATTACATGTATTTATCATGGATACCAAATTAACAATTAATTTAAACATAAAACCGATCAATTAACAATTTAACACATCAAGTTTTATATTGTAAAATTTCATACAACCTAGAATTTGTCTAATTTATTTTATAACCGATAAAAATTGAATCTTGATGCACAAAGATCGAATCTTTATGCATAAAACGCCCAAAGGGCTTAAAAATTAATCAAGAACCCTAATTTTTTGTCAAATTTTATGACTTGTAACTACAAATTCTACACGATGGCTCGTGATGCCACTGTTGGGATTTTACATCTATTTAACCATTAAATATATCACGAGTACGCAGCAGAAAAATCAAACACGTATAGAACTTATAATCAACAAGAGTTCAAGAACTTGCGTACCTTTTAGCAATAAACAAAACGCCTTCTTGAATATATGCGTTAGTAAACCACCACGCGAAACCACTAGGATCAAAACGATAATCCCTCTAAGTTTACACACACAATACGTTCTTAGCAAAAAACGTGGTATGCTAGTACTAGGAGTGTTTAACCAAATGATCACCTTCGTCTTTGATTCAATCAACACACGAAAAAAACCTTCATGTACGTGGTATAAAACCACAAAACCAAAACCCTAAGGGTTGTTCGGTTCGATCGTACACCAAGGGGGGGAAAACAAAACCCCTATAGGGTTTTGGGATTTGGTCGAAACCAAAGGAGAGACAAGAGAGATAGTTAGGGTTTTGGATTCAAGTTATGAGAGAAACAATGAACCAAAGCCCCTATTTATACACCTCTTAGCTTGGAGAGCAAGCAAGCAATCCCGCCTCCTCTAGGAGTGGGGTTCGGTCGACCTAAAGGAAAAAAGGGGGCAAGCCGTAACATTCCTTTTCCCGGTTTTTGCATATTAGTCCTTTAACTATTAATGACTAATATTTATTCTTGTTAAACTTTTAACGATTGTTTGTTAAATCACTAGTTAATATATTACTTTAATATATTAAACGTTGTTCTACATATTAAAGTGTGCGTCCCTTTAGGCTCGAATAGATTTCCGAACATATATAATTTATATTTGGACATATTCCAACAAACACATGAAGTACAGAAGGTGGTTTTGACCTATTTAATTAAAAATGGTCCCAACTTAGTCATGTTATATACTTGTAAATCCCCCCCCCCTAATGGGTCGCATGAATAAGTTAAACACACCAGCTACAAAAGAAACTTGTCAAAAAGCCATTATCTTACTCTGTCTAGAAAAGTGGCTTATTATTGTAACATGTTTTGGAAAATCACGGTTAACACATTAACTATTAATCAAAAATATGGACAAGAGAGTGCTCTGGGTAGACCAAAATAACAATAAAATATATCATCATATTGTACCTCTTTTTGTATATATCATTTGTGCCTTTTGTTACACACTTGCACCCCTTACCCTCATAATATATCAACATTGTAAATAAGAAGTATTACCTTCTTAGCTCTCTCTTCTTTCTCAGCAATCTCCTTTCGCTTATCCATGTCGGACCCTTATTTATTAAGATCAAACAAGTAGGTTAATAAATCAAATAAAGTGGTATGCCTTGCTCCTTTAAAATTGAAAATTATTGCAAAATACAAGTTTAAATAAGTAATGAATAAAAATAATATAAGAAATCGTTACCAATTTAGTGAAGATCTCATCATTGGTCTTCTTGTTGGAGAGTGGTTGCATGGAAGCGAGCTCTTTGTCAACTTCCACCTTCCTTTTCTCAGTCTTGAGAGACTCTATAGCTTTCCTCTTCTCTTCAAGAACCTTTTTGTTGGACAATTAAGACAACAAACCCGAAGTTCGATCGCGGAACGCTAGATCGCAAGTTGCATCGAGCACAAGTAGCAAACACGAGAGACTACAAAGGACCGACAAATATATGCACATGTTATACCCTCAAACACCCCTTTATTAAAACCCTAATAAAGCTTAAAATTTGAGGAAGAAGAATGAATAACTAGCATCCCCCATCATCTTTATTTACAAGGATGAGGGGGTCGAAAACTTTCCAAAATCGAATAGGAAACTTCTTGCCTTGCAAGGTAAGCTTAACTAATCCAAGTTATAGTCTATATTCCTAATCTAAATTACAATGTACACTTAACCCCCTAACCTTTGTTTAAGTTTATTCCTAATATACAACAATTTCCACCTTAGGAGTAACACTTAAACATAATCGATACTCAGCATCTTCATCGAATGACAGAACCTCGAACCGGGGACTGCCTTGTTAACCAGGCTTTATACTTTAGTAATTTCCCTAGATTATCTTTCATAGACTCATTCACTTTCTTCTTTTCAGCAACATTACCCTCTGCACCCTCTTGCCCAGGTACTTCGGTTACCGTAATATTTGTCCGCACCTTTATGCCAAGGTGTTCCTTTTCCTGCTCTTTTACCAAGCAGTCTGTATTTGTCTTTTCTTCAAGTTATCTGTCCTCCAACCGTCTTTGAGCCACTGCGGCATCATCATTACTAACCTGAGAAACCTCAGCTTCACGATCCCCTTGAGCTCCTTGCAGTTCTACCTCAAACCAAACATGTTTTTCATCATGTACTTCAGGGTTGTTTGAACCCAACTTGTTTAGAACCAAGTTGCTTTAATCCAACTTGTTTTGAACCTTCATGCTTTTGTACGATATTCCCATCGAGATTTTCGATGTTTAACCTAGTATTCATACTAGCCATTCTTCTTTAACCTTGCTACAAACCTTATCAAGCTGCTTTTTAACCAACTTTACCGACAAGTCTCACAAGCCGTGTACAATATACCCGTTGTTGCTAAAAAAACCTTATTGCAAATTGAATTAATTAGAAAAACTTTAAACCCTCGATTCTGAACAAGCAAACCCGGTCGTTAACTTAGACCCAATCAAACCATGACCGAAACTTGAACTACAAGAAAAACCCGCAACAAACACCTTTAGTTTAATCGCTTTTCTTTTAAAACCTTAGTTAAAAACAAAGTAGATAATGAAGCTGAACTTGGTTTTGAATATTAAAACCAAAAAGCCTTTGTCCTTTATAAAAGAAAAACACTATTGCCAACTTTGTAGTAAAGTTATATCATGTGCAAGAACTAAACAAATCCACTTTGGTCGTTTTCCTCTTTACGTGAAACCCTTTTTCTACCTCTCGTAATCGTTGCAACTTCAAGATTCGATTCGAAAAACCTTTTTTTAACCTAGCGTCAATATTGCTATGATTGACAAAACCCAAAAAATGAACCTCGATACTTCTAACGACTCAAAACCTCGATCTAGCACTCAATATTCGGAGACCATGATTAACCTATGACTCTGATACCACTTGTTGGACAATTAAGACAACAAACCCGAAGTTTGATCGCGAAACGCTAGATCGCGAGTGGTATCGAGCACAAGTAGCAAACACGAGAGACTACAAAGGACCGACAAATATATGCACACGGTATACCCTCAAACACCCCTTTATTAAAACCTAATAAAGCTTACAATTTAAGGAAGAAGAATGAATAACTAGCATCCCCCCTCATCTCTATTTACAGGGATGAGGGAGTCGAAAACTTTTCTAAATCAAATAGGAAACTCCTTGCCTTGCAAGGCAAGCTTAACTAATCCTAGTTATAGTCTATATTCCTAATCTAAATTACAATGTACACTTAACCCCCTAACCTTTGTTTAAGTTTATTCCTAATATACAACACTTTTGATATTCTTCCAGAGTCATTTCCTGAATAAAAAAAGCAAGTACGAATTGGTTAGAGATGCAGATTCTATTGAACATGCCATCATAGAAGTTATCAAAAGATACATTTATCCAAGTTGGCGACTTTGACCAACTTTAGCTTTGATTACATGGGTTATTTTAAATTTAGCTTTGATCACTAAAACATGGACCGAAATTACAGTATAAACTTGGCTAATGATGAAATGGTTCAAAACTCGAGGAAAGGTATCCCTTTGTTCCAAAAGCTAGATTATGATTTCACTACTATTTTATGTAATTATGTTTACTCCATAATTGTTTACAAAATGCAAAAATAAACGACAAAAGAAACGGCATGTTATCAACCCAACCCAAGCAAAAAGAATAGTACCAAACTATACTAAAAATACTTGTACAAATTTATTGACCGACCCACCCATAATGGAGATTGGGAGAACATTTAGTTATATCAAAAGATTGTTCTGTTATAGATTTTGTTGCATTTTCATTTCCAATAGTGGATTTCCATATTAAAGTTTTACGTTTGTTTTTATGCCCTTAAGTGAACCAGAAACATTTTCAGCAAAAACAGAACTTTATAAGAACTAAAGCTAATCAGCTCAGGATCTTTCTCTTCGGGCTCAGTTGCAGCATTCTCCTTTTTCTCATTTGTTTTCTCTTCCTTGTTCACTGGAATATCAAAATCTATAGTTTTCTCCCCTTCAATAACCACCTCGGTCTCCCTGTGAAAAGTGAAGTAAACATTATTAACACAATGATATATTATATATGTAAAGGAGGCAATTTCGACCCATTTACAAATAAATGGCTAAATTTATGTTGGTCAAATAGGTAAATTGCCTAACATGGCACTCCCGTGGCAGCTCTGAGAAAGATAGGAGTGAGAGTGTCTCTTGAGTATAGTAGACTTCCCCTCAGCCTCTAAACTCATGCACAAAAGAGAGTTGATCTCCTTTAAAGTAAGAGTTTTTATCATTTCTTGAGATAATATGAATTTAGTAATATAAAAGCGATTCAAACATGCTTGTCACGAGTCACGTAAAGTGTGATCTCGATGGATACAACTATACAACTCCTACATCACTTTGCTCAAAAAAATAAAATATTATTGTAAAATTATAGTTTTTGTGATCATATTTAAAGCATTAATTTACTCTAATGAAAAAAATTCTCAAAAACCGACCACGGTAGTCTTTGTAAGTGACATTGAACCCTTTGTCCGGTACTAAAAATCTTGGCATTAACCCGTTACCCAACCCACTGATAAAATAAACGGTGAGAAACCATATTGGGCAATTTCATCAGCCTGAGTTCCCCGGTTCCCACGACCTGCTACCTCACGTTTGAATTTATTCCTATACAAGGAGAAGACATGATTAAAACTATAGGTATAAAAAACTAATGGTACAAAGATACAAAGAATCCTCGGTTACCATATAAAATCTATTTGTTGCATGAGTCCCTATTGAACCTACCACCTTCACCACGACCGCGACCACTTCGGCCAAACATTCGTTCTCTCCTTTTCTATTCTTCTATCCTCTAAGTCTAACACATCTTGATCTATATTGAAGAACACATTCCACAAGAGATACACACAAGTACCTAATCCACACTTGTGTGTTATTAGTTGAGGGTCTTCTTTCTCATACCCTTTTTATTAGAATCGAGTCTCTAGGTTAGGTTAGGACTTGATTCGTATTAAACAACTTTATTCAATTTGGTTGTTAGGAAAGTCTTGTATCTTAGTGATCAAGCCTAGATCATTGGGGATCTAGTTGGGGTTTGGCAAGCTTCCAAGGGGGAAGTTCTTAGTGGTCCTAGTTGATCTCAGTGGTCCTAGAGGAAAATTCAAATAACGGGTTCTTAGGGGTGGATTCTGAGGGCGGAATACCGTAGGGAGTAGCTCTTCTTAGTGAGCGATGATCTTAGTGCATATCGGTGGAGCGAAGTTGTAATATGGTTTATAGTCCACCATAAGGATTATATTAGAGTAATAGTATAGTTGTCGTGGATTCGCAACTGGACGTACGGATGGTATAACCCCCCCCCCCCCTAACCCCGAACAAGTATATATCATGGTGTCTCTTTCTCTCTCTATCTACTTATTGTCATTATCATCAAGTAGATCACAACACCACTCGGTTCTCAAAGACTTAAAGTTTTAAAAACTTCTAGGAAGTAAAGAAGACCGTATTCACCCCCCTCCTCTACGGTTTTACATTAGTGATTACAGCGCTAGTGTGATGGCGAACGATTGGCAACGGTGACAACGTTGGTGTGATGGACTGATGGTGAACGAATGTACAATGATGAAGAAGGAACAAAGTGGTAACAATTTGGGTGTGACGGCGAACGAATGTACAATGATGGAGAAGGAACAAAGTGGTAACCTATGTTGCACGGAAACGCCATCGGGGTGACGTCTCCGTATCGAAAACGTTTCTCATACCGGAAACGCCAAACGCCTGGAAACTCCTGGAAACGCCTCGGAAACGTTTCCGGATAAGAGGAAACGTTTCACGTCCACCGGAAACGTCTTATGTTATGCAGGAAATGTCTTGGAAACGTTTCTAGCCCATTTAAACGCGTTTATGGGCCTTTAAAAACGAATACGTTATTTCCGAGCCATTAAACCCTTTTTTCTATAAAACTAAAAAGACGACATGATCATATTTATTTGTTTAATTGGTATGTATGATGTATGTATATTGATCATATTTGTTTTTTTAATTATCATTAGGTATATATGAATGTATGTATGTATGATCATATTTATTTGAATGTATGATTATTAGGTATGTATAATTATCACTTATCAAGTATGTATGATTGTATGAATGTATGTCTCAACTCTCAAGTCTCATACTCTGTAATCTCAATGATCATATATTTATTTGTTTAGTTGTTTATTTGTACGTCTTTATAAAATTCATAAATCCCTGTTCATTTGTTTAATTATTTGTTTAGTTGTTTATTTTAGTGATAACAATTTGATGTTGGATGTTTGATGTTTATTTATCAAATAAATTTTTATATAATTATATAAATTACACAAACGTTTCCGAACGTACCCGTTTCTTATATTTTGGGATATTAGCGTTTCTAAGTACCTGTTTTTGTCCCCGTACCCGTTTCCGTATCCGTCCCCGTGCAACATAGGTGGTAACAATTTGGAGACTAGATATATATGAGTGATAAGACATCATGTTAATCGGGCGTTTGTTTCGACTTATATACTCGGCTTATGGCTTATTTGATTTTGGGCTTATGTTTCATAAGCTTACTTTTTTTTCCTTATTTTGAAACTTTTTAGCTTATACAAGTTCTTTTATGCCATAATGAACATATATAAGCTAAAAAATTTCAAAGTAAGCTACAAAAAGTTACATAAGCCCAAAACTGAATAAGTCATAAGCCGGCTATATAAGCCAAAACCCAAAACAAACCACTTTTACATAGTAACTTTATAAAAATATTTTAAATCACTTCAATCCCAACTTACACCGGCATACATACACCTTAAAGATGCTTGAAACA
>BQNB010041258.1:0-46879 GCA_026074375.1 Tanacetum coccineum
CTTTGTAATAATAATAAGGAACAAGTTAAAGCTTCGGGCTATTTGTATCAAATATTTGTTAAATCTAATGTATCAGTTTTAAAACGACTTTTTGGTCGTTCTATATATATTTTGTGTTATTGATCTATGAAGTAACATGCCCCTGACCCTTATTTCGCTGCGACCCAATTTGGGGGTGTTACAATATGTCACTTACACACCTAAAGGGCCAACCAACTGAAGCATTAATATTAAGGCAGGACCTCACACAAACTTGGGTAGGCGTACCCATTCACTCCAATAATCACACAAATACTGGGTTGGCGTACCCATCTGATCTAATAATCTCACAACATTGGGTAGGCGTACCCATCCGATCCAATAATCATGCATAATATTCTCATAACAGTCATAAGCACATATCTTGTCCCAAAAACAAAATCACATTTCGCACTGTTCAATTCAAAACATTTCAAAACACATTTGAGTATCATTTTCTCCCAACGGAAAAAAACAGTAAAAAGTGAGGCTACGAGAACTCACCTCAAGCAAATCTTTAGCAACCAAATCTCAATCACACAAGAAAATGCAATGACGCTCGCACACGACCTAGTCCAGTTAATGTCCCAATTTAATCATCCAATTCCAAACAATATTTACGTTTGATGCATAGAGTTTAAACGTGTTGTACAATTACTCAAAACAATTTAGTGGTGTGATGGTTGACGACATATTTCCACAATTATATCAATCTCATTCCCCGATAATACATACTTATATTATTTAGAGAAAATAGATAAGTAATATAAATAAATATTTATAATTAATAATTATAAATATATTTCGACAAGTCCATTTGGTAAACCTTGGTCACTTCAAAGTAATCAAATACGGTTAAAAATGAAACGTTTACTCATAATAAACACATTAGAGATGTTTTGAGAAAAATTATATTTTTCGTATTTTAGTGAATTTATTAAATAAATAAAATAATTAAAAAATATTTTATTATTTAAAATCAAAAATCATGTTTTTAGAAAAATTTCAAAATATAAACTTTTTACGAAATTTCGACATGACCCAGCTACGTTTAACAACGTTTTCCCAAGGGTCAAACCTCATATCAACAATTTTCACAAATTCGATACCTTTTCGACGAAAATTTCCAAAACTCCATCTTTAACTGAATTTCGAGAGTTATAGCTAAAAAATTTTACCAAAAATATCGTTTCAATACACTTCGTAAATACATTTCCACTTTCAAAAGTCTGACAAAACTCTCATAACGACTAAATATCGCTTATTGGGCCTTAGGGCCCAACAAGGGTCCATTAGAACATTTATAAGTCCAAAATAATATCCAAGTCCAAAACTAAGGTCCATTTACATATATAAGACTCATACTAATATGTAAGAAAATAATTAGGACCACATTAAGCCCTTCCCATTAAGCCTCAGCCTAAAGGTACTTATTGGGTTTGTAGTCCAATTGCTCAAAAATACGTATAATTAAGCTTGAAAATAAGCTTAATAAGCTACGTTATCGCATTTGGTTACTCCATAAGCCTAAAAAATAAATCCCAACAACGCCATATCACAAAAACAATCACAATCACTTCCTAATGATTTTGGAAAACTATATGTGGCATATAAGCCCAAATAAGCCAAGAAATAGCTTAAAAATAAGCTCGAATAAGCCATACAAGCTACTTATAAAAAATAAGCTATTTAGCAACCTATATTATTCAACCATCATGACCACAACATCAAAACTACAAAAACCCTCTTTTTTTTTTTTTTATTACACGAACCAAACACACCTTTTCTTTCGTTTTCGTTCCAAAATTAATTTTCACACGATCAACTTGTACAACTAACCATTCCTATGCAGTCAAAAAATAAAATGTGGAGGGCTAAAGGAATCGTTGTAAGCTCATATTGTTTAGATTTATCTCTAGGATAATAACATTGAACATAACATGCAGCGGAATAAGAACATCAATGTTATTCAACAAGGTTTTACCAAACATTCCAAGCCCCAATATTGTTTGATCAGAAAAATACGGTTACATCAATGAATTATAACAGGAATCATAAGATTTTTGAGGCTAAAACACTAAACCTAGGCGTCTCCTTAGAGAACTTGACGCCTAGAACACACACACACTTTTCTGGTGTTTTACATCTTGACACACAGAAAATAACACGGCCTATATCTCTTTATATAATAGAGATATTAGGTTTACAAAGGATAATAACCAATAAAGATATTAACAAATCTTTTAATCATTTAAGTTATCTTCATAATCTCAAAATTTTCCATCTTTTGAAGAATTTCTCCTTGCCTTAAGTCCTCTCATCCTTTCATAAGTTGTCTTATCAACTCAAATATAATTCCTAACAATCTTCCCCTAGTTGATAATGACAAAACCATATAAGCACAAACTTCCCCTGAAGCTAATATATATATGAAAGAATAAGGATCTATGCAATTATACCAAGGATCTGTAAGTTGCACATCTTCTTTGTAAATCTTCTTCCCCTTTTTGTCATAATCAAATAGGGGACTAAAATATACAACTTTGATTTCAACAACCACAAGCCACTATCATACTTCTAATCCAGCCTTCAACAACTCAAATTACCTTTCATGACGCGCCTTAAGATAAATGAACTTGAGCAGTAGAAACTTAAACTAGCAGTAGTAATAAATACATACAGTGGTAAAAACCTTCACCTCATGTGGTGCATGTAAATGATTAAACATTTTAACAATAAGCTTCCCCTGAAACCCATATGTTAACCATTTCTTGAATCTTCATTCTGTAGGCTCTATGTAATGATTACTGATGAAGAAAAAATTAAGTATAACCAACTTGATTTAGAAGTAGAATACCCAAACTTGTGCTATGTCTTGTCTACCACAGACGTCAAACTCATACCAAGACCAAAGTATAAGTAGATCGCAACATCTTGACAAAAATCCTCATCTTCTGTGAGACACCAGACCAAAGTGATAGCAAATGTGAGCATTGAGCACCATAAGTTAGATCACACACCTTTGCTAGATTTGTCAAGTCTTCGTCACATCGTTTCTAAGCACGAACAAGTTATCTCTAAACGTTGTTGCTCCGTTTAAGATATGATAAAACACAAACATGTGAAACTCCACTTCAACTCCAAATAAGCGATAATTAATCATCTTCGTAACAATTAATCCAAATAATTATGAGCCTTTAAACCTTGAGTTTCTGTGTTGTCCGATATCTCTTACATCTGGCAGTATTAACTTCTATTGCCAGCAGTATTAAAAATACAAGCAGTACTAACATTCAATCCCGAGCAGTACTAAAATTTAGTAAGCAGTACTAAGTTAATAACACTAGCAGTACTAATTCAAAGCCAACAGTATTAAGACAATATGAGCAGTACTAATTCTTCTCGTCAAGCAGTACTAACTCTACCAGTACTAATGTCTTCTACCAGTACTAAATCATCTTGGCAGTATAATCATAATGCTAGCCGTAGTATAAACAAATACCTTAGCAGTGTTAATGAGCATCAAACAGTATTAACACTTCCCCTTAAACCAAGCAGTATAAATGAACAATTCAAAGCTTGGCAGTACAAACGAGCACCTGGGCAGTACTAACCAATATACCTAAGCAGTACTAATATTCTTCATTACTAGCAGCATAAACACGATTCAAGCAGTAGTAATGATTACTTTGGCAGTACTAAGTTACCTTGCACATTGAACGATTTTAATCACAAACCATGGCAATACAAACTCGTATCCTCCTTGTTGCCAGTAACTTCACACAACATCATGAAACAACCTTGAAAGTGACTATCCAGCAAACCTCTAGAGCATCAACCATATCATGCATAACAAATCATCAGTAGGGTTTCATTGAGGTAAACCCTAGTCGACAATCTTCATACCACCAGTAACCTTAATCAACATACTTAGGGTTACGTGTATACCTGTTGCTGACGCCTTCGTGTAACTTGCAATCAATCAAACACCATGAATGAATACAAGCTACATGTGCCACGATCTTCAGCCATGATAATCACTGTTAAGTATCCAGACAACACCTTTTTAGCGACACTTTTTCTGTTGCTAAACTGTTTCTAATCCTTCCTTGTAGATACGAACCAACCACAAAAATATTAGGGTTTCCAGCCGTGTTCTTCATAACCTTCGTCCTTCAAGGATCAACGAACTGCCATCATGAAAACTTTTTGTTTTTATTAAATTAGGGTTTGCAAAAACCCTAATCTTTTTCAAACCTGCTAATCACCAAAAACAAAAAACTTCTACCTTCTTCACTTTATAAACACGACTACAATACACCTTGTAAGATCCTAGATCATGATCCACGAGGCTCTGATACCACTTGTTGATCCCAACTAGATCTTGTAAACCTTGGAAAATGGATGGTTGTATTGAATAGATTCAAGACAACTATGCTAGAAACTTTGTTGATACTAAGAGTGTGCGGAATCTACTCTTTAGTACTTAAAAGAATATCAATGTAATAGTAAACTGTAATGTAGTAGAATGAATGAACAATGAATATAACAAAAAAGCTTCAATATTATTATTATGAATAATACAAGTACTCTGTCTAGTACTAGGGTTTACAACCTTGAAGCTACAAAGAAAGACTGATTGATGTATATCTAAACCATAACCTATGATCTCCTTTTATACACCAAGGAGTCATTTACAAGATAACTATGAATCTTCTAAAACATTAAGCTTATATGCATATCTTTCTAAATATATAGAATATACACAAGATAACTAATACATATCTTTTAACACGTCTTTAACTCTCTTCACACGTCTTTATCTTCATGCATCCTTCAGTCTTTATCAGCAGTATAAATCCCTTCAGTAGTGTTAAGTTTAGTACTAGCAGTACTAACTTATACCTAGCAGTACTAACATTCTTCTAGCAGTACTAACTGGTTTATACTGCCAGTTATAACTTAAGCAGTACTAACACTTTGACTTGGCAGTACTAAGTCTAATGAGTTTAATTCGCCCAACAATAAACCCAAAAGGACAAACGAAATTTAAATTTGGAAACTTACAAGAAAATCTTCAAAAATGTATATTTCGACACAACCGGAAAACCGCAAACGATGTTCAATGAATAATCCAAATACTTGTATCAACCCGGAATATCACGTTCTTGATCAAAGTTGGAAAATTTATGGGTTTTTGTTGTTGGTGAGGGGCGGACGAACCACAAGCACACACCAAGGTGTTTTTTTTTTAAATGAAAAATGAAGAGGATTATGGGATAATGGGGGAGTGTAAGGCATCTTTATGTACCAATTCTAGACACATTAGCTAAAATTAAGCCATCTTGATCCCTCCCTTGACTTCTTGACCGACTAGCACCTATGGGTGTATCCAGGTTCTTTCTTTTTGTGTCGCAATCACTTAAAAACTCGTAAAACTCAACCGTAAAAATTTCCCCAAAGTTAATTAGCCTTTTATTCACTTAAAAATACTTTTCATTAACCTAAGTAATCACTACGACATATTTTTACTTTACACCTAAAACTCATTTGGACATTAACGGACGTGTCAGACTCGTTTTTCGGCATTTCTCAAAATTCACGGGTCAAACCACCCGGAATACAAATAACACAATAATTCCTTCCAAAAGGGATTATTAATCACAATAAACCTCAATTCTTCATAATTCTCACAAAAATCATCACCGTCAACACGGTATAAAATCTGAATAAACTGACCAAAGTCAAATAGTCAAAGAACTATTAATGAAATATTCAGAACACAAAAGAACAAATGTTATCATCACCCCCTAAAAGATTTCGTCCCCGAAATTTAACTACTAACATCACAAAACAAATGCGGTTAATTCAATTTCATCTGATCTTCATGTTCCTACGTGAATTTAGGGCCACGTTTCAAATTCCATCGAACCTTGACGATGGCAATCCTACTACACTTCAACTTCTTAATATCTCTTTCTAAAATTTCCACAGGCTCTTCCACAAAATTCAACTTAGCATCAACTCGAATCTCATCCAAAGGCACTTGCAGCGTTGGATCAGCCAAACACTTTTTAAGGTTCGACACGTGAAACGTGTCATGAACACCATTCAATTCCTTAGGAAAATCTAACCGATAGGCCACAGGCCTACCTTTTCAATAATCTCAAAAGGTCCAACAAATCTAGGTGCTAACTTCCCTTTCTTCCCAAAGCGTACCACACCTTTCCAAGGCGACACTTTGAGCAAGACATAGTCACCTACACTAAACTCTAGAGGCTTCCTCCTCTTATCAGCATAAGTTTTCTGGCGATCACGTACAACCTTAAGTCTATCCTTAATCTGTGAGATCTTCTCAATAGTCTCTTGCACTAACTCATGTCTTATCAACTGACCTTCTCCAACCTCAACGCACATAATTGGCGAACGACACTTTCTACCGTACAATGCCTCAAACGGAGCACATCTCACACTAGCATGATAACTAATGTTATACGAAAACTCAACCAATAGAAGATGAACATCCTAACTTCCTATGAAGTCCAGGACGCACGCTCTAAGCATGTCTTCTAAAGTTTGAATAGTACGCTCACTCTGACCATCGGTTTGAGGGTGATAAGCCGTACTCATGCTAAACGAGTCCCTAATGCCTCTTGCATTGACTGCCAAAACCTTGATGTGAAACGACTATCATGATCTAATATAATCGAGATCGGCACACCATGTCTAGAAATATCTCATTCAAATACAATCTAGCCAACCTTTCCATCTTATAATCCTCATGCATAGGTAGAAAATGAGCAGACTTAGTCAATTAGTCCACAATGACCTAGATTATGTCATACCCACTACTAGTCATAGGCAACTTAGTCACAAAATCCATAGCTATCCCTTCCCATTTCCATACGGGAATCTCAGGTTGCTGGAGCAAGCCAGATGGCCTTTGATGCTCGGCCTTAACCTTTAAACAAGTCAAACACTTACTAACATACTTAGCTATATCCTTTTTCATTCTAGGCCACCAATACCTATCTCTCAGATCATAATACATCTTATCAGCTCTTGGGTGTACAAAGTACTTCGACTTATGGGCTTCATCCATTATCATAGTTCTCACCTCACCCTTCAAAGGTACTTATATTAGATCTAGGTAGTACATGGTTCCATCACTTCTCTTTTTTTATCATCTTATCCAAACCTTTCTGTAATCCTGCAAACTCATCCATAGCCTCCTTCTGAGCCGTCCATATCCGATCCACCTTATACTCCGACTGAAAGGGTCCATATTCATACCCCCCCCCAGCTCTAACTCTCTTAGGCTTTACTCTTTCCTTCCTACTTAGGGCATCCGCCACCACATTCTCCTTACCAGGATGGTAGCGAATTTACAGTCATAATCACTAAACAACTATATCCAATGACATTGTCGCATATTCAACTCTTTTTTACTAAAGATATGCTGAAGACTCTTATGATCCGTATAGATGACACTCTTTGTCCCATACAGATAATGTCTCCAGATCTTAAGTGCAAACACGACTGCACCTAACTCTAAATCATGGGTAGTATAATTCTTCTCATGAATTTAACTGCCTAGACGCATAGGCTATCACTTTACCTCTTTGCATTAACACACAGCCTAGTCCTATCCCGGACGCATCACAATATACCACAAAGTCTTCCGGTCCATCAGGGAGAGCTAGAATAGGCGCATTACACAACTTATCCTTCAAGGTCTGAAATGCCAATTCCTGTTCCTCACCCCAATCGAAAGTCTTACTCTTCTGAGTCAAGATAGTAAGAGACTTAGCTATCTTAGAAAAGTTCTCAATGAACCTACGGTAATACCCAGCCAATCCTAAGAACAAACGAACCTCAGTCGGAGTTCTAGGGGCTTTCCAATTCTTAACAGCTTCAATCTTACTAGGGTCCACATGAATCCCATTACCATTTATCACATGCCCAAGAAACTGCACTTCTCTTAGCCAGAATTCACACTTAGAAAACTTAGCATACAGTTTCTCCTTTTTGAGCAGTTCCAAGACTAACCTTAAGTGTTCTACATGCTCCTCTTGAGTCTTAGAGTAGATTAAAATATCATCTATAAACACTATCATAGGGGGGGGGGGGGGGGGGGGGGGGGGGGGGGGGAAAAAAGGGGGGGGGGGGGGGGGGGGGGGGGGGGGGGGGGGGGGGGGAACAACTTTCAGATAAGGCCCTACAAAACTCTATTCATCAAATCTATAAATATCGCTAGTGCATTAGTCAAATTAAAGGACATTACAGTGAACTCGAAATGTCCATAACGAGTTATAACTCAGTATTTGGAATGTCATCCTCATGCACTCTCAGCTGATGATATCCAGACCTAAGATCTATCTTCGAGAAAAACTGCGACCCTTATAGTTGTTCAAATAGATCATCAATTCTAGGAAGTGGATAACGATTCTTAATGGTTAAGTTGTTTAATTCTCTATAATTAATGTACATCCTAAAAGAACCATCCTTTTTCTTCACGAACAATACCGACGCTCCCCAAGGCGATGAACTTGGTCTAATGAAACCTTTGTCTTAGAGTTCCTTGAGTTGTCCCGACAACTCCTCTAATTCAGAAGGTGCCAAACGATAAGGAAGACATTGCTACGGACATTGCTCCATGGATTAACTCAATCCGAAACTCAATTTCCCAAATAGGCGGTAATCCAGATAGATCATCTGAGAATACCTCAGGAAAATCTCTAACCACAACAATCTCTTCTTGTTTCTTATCACTAGCCTTAGCAATCATCAACAATATCGCTTTCTCTTCCGGTCTCTCTCTTACTACTTTAAGCACCTTGCCATCTGTTAGTGGTATCCTCACTACCTTCTCATGGCAAATTATTTCAGCCTTATAATTAGACAACCAGTCCATACCTATAATCATATCAAAACTTCCATGCCCAAAAGGTATCAAATTGATGTCAAAGACATGACCCTCGATTTCTAGTTTACAACCCTTAATAACCTTATCAATCTCTACTAGCTGTGCACTAGCTATCTTAATCTCATATCTGAAACCTAAGTCACTGGGTTCTAAGCCTAACAGAGGTATAAAAGTAGTAGAAACAAAACTATAGTCGGCACCAGAGTCAAATAAGGTAGTGGCAAAATGATTGTTCAAAGTAAACGTACCCGTCACAATGTTCGGATCCTGGCGAGCTTCCTCTGCTCCCAACATGAATGCCCTACCCCTAGCCTGGTTCCCTTGGTTTCCACGACCCTGACCCCCGTTATTAGCAGCAACTTGATTTGGACGATTTTCTCCCGGTCCTTGTGCCCTATTCAATCTAGGACAAGCTGACCTGACATGGTCGGTACTACCACACTCATAACATGCTCTAACAGTTGGGTTTCTAGCATTGACAGGATTCACATTCCTCGGCACACCTCTATAATCCTTTGCCAAATGACCTGGGCGGTTACAGTTGAAGCATGTGCGACAAGGCCCTCCGGGTGCATGGTAGGAGTTGCAGGTGGTACACTTGGACCAAGTACCCATATTCTCTCTTCCTACAGGGTTTACAATAGTAGCAAAAACATTCCCAGTCCTAGTCCTCTTATTGTCATCCCTACCATTCTTATCCTTGCTAGTTTCCCCCACATTTCCTCTTTTCTCAACTTTCTTAATTGATCCATTCCTCACAGCCTCATCGGTCAGTGCACCAGAAATCTGCACAGCCTTCTGTATAGTCTTTGGCTTCGTTGCTGCCACCATCCCACGGATTTATGGAGCAAGGCCATACACATACCTTTCAATCATCCTACCCTCAGGAGTTACCAAGTGAGGAACTAACCTCGCCAATTCATGAAACCTATCAGTATACGCAGCATGGCCAGCCCCGACCATGACGTGATTCCAAAACTCAATTCCAACTTTTGCATCTCATGACTAGGACAAAACTCTTGTATCATCATAAACTTAAAGTCATTCCATGACATACTAACAGCAACTTCCTGGCTTAGCGTGCGGATCTGAGAGTTCCACCACGTTAAAGCCTTACCCACAAATGAACCAGTAGTGTATTTCACTTTTTGGTCAATACTACAACCACTCATATCATGCACAGACTCCATTTTCTCAATCCAACGAGTAAGAACTACATCACCTCCCTTACCATCATATTCCTTAGGGTTACAAGCTAAGAACTCCTTATATGAACAACCTACCCGGTTGCCATTCACTATCACATTCCCAACATTCTCCTGAACGTTCTCATTAACCACATTACCATTCTGATTTCCAACATTTCCTCGGTTACTAACCTGAGCTAGCATGGCGGGTAAGAGGTTCTGCAATTGCTGGGCAATGATCATTGAGAAGTCGGGTGCACCCCCATTGGCTCCCTTTACATTCCCATTCCCATTAGCTCCCAAACCCTGGTCATTTCCTTGACCATTCAAATCATCAACACGCTCATCATTACCTTCCCTATGTCTTCTACCCCTTCCACCTCTACTCTTAACCCCTTTCCAACCCCTCTACCAACCTGTTCACAACACATCCAGAGAAAACGCCGTTCCCCCCTCCTCGTGATTCGGTAACAGGTCGGTCAGCACTTCAGGTCATCACGCTTGGCGGCATTATCTACACGGGGGAGAACATAGGCAAACGATCAGGTAAGTGGGAAACTCCACATATAATAGAATTAACTTACTATATATACCCAGATCTCCACGAACTCCACCCTACTATCAAACTCGATTTGTATGAACAACATTACTAAATTATGAGTGAGTTTGTAATACCCTTATAATTACGTGGCCACCGTACTTATAATTCGCACTGAGAACCTTTCCCATTCATATCAATTATTGAGCCCATCCATTTCAAATGACTGACAAACTAAGGCCACCAAACCGCGAACAACAAAGGCACACGAGAAGCGGAACACCCGCACATAGATCCTATACCAACTGGATGAAGGAATACTTAGGTTATGTCTAGCCAAACCACCTACTCTCTATTAACCCTGGCTCTGATTACCAATCGTCACAACCTCGACAATGCGAATACTCGAGAAGCAACAAATGATCTATCATAACACAAAGATACAAAATAGAGAAAACTACATTGCACAGACTCCAAATGCTATGAAAACCATCAACCTTGAACAAACTCAAGTGATGTCCCAAATCGCAACTCAAAATCCACAATTTCTTACAATTATACACTTTATAGTTTACATTCATAAAACTGAAGTTTTACAGAACTTTACAAGTTAAAATCTTAACATAATTCGATTCCACATCCATCTCTACCCAGTCCCATTGGGTTACAGCTTTCTTCTTCCAATACCAATCACATACCTTTGATTTGACACACCTGAAAATGATACTCGAAAATGTCAACAATAATGTTGGTGATCTCGTAGGTTTGACCTTAAACCCAAAAGCGGTGCCAATATTTCAACAGTGGATAATAGTGCTATATGACAGTGAATATATGCAAACAACCTTAGCATCACCGCTAATCAAAACCATAGGTCACTTACGCACCTAAAGGGCCTACCAGCTGGAGCACTAAAATTAGGGCAGGACCACACACAAATCTGGGTAGGCGTACCCATCTGATCCAATAATCTCACAACACTGGGTAGGCGTACCTATCCGATCCAAACAATCATGCATCACATAATATTCACATAGCAGTCATAAGCACACCTATAATCACATCAAAACTCCCATGTCCAAAAGGTACTCAATCGATGTCAAAGACATGACCCTCGATTTTCCAGTTGTCAAACCTTAATAACTTTTTTCCAATCTCTACTAGCTGCCGACTAGCTATCTAATCTATATCTGGAATCCTAAGTCACGGTCTAAGCCTAAACATAGGTATAAAAGGTAGTAGAAAACAATACTATAGTCGGCACCAGAGTCAAATAAGGTAGTGGCAAAATGATTGTTCAAAGTAAACGTACCCGTCACAATGTTTGGATCTTGGCAAGCTTCCTCTGCTCCCACACTCATAACATGCCCTAACAGTTAGGTTTCTAGCATTGATAGGATTCACATTCCTCGGCACACCTCTATAATCCCTTGCCAAATGTCCTGGGCGGTTACAGTTGAAGCATGTGCGACAAGGTCCACCGGGTACATGGTAGGAGTTGCAGGTGGTACACTTGGGCCAAGTACCCGTATTCTTTCTTCCTACAGGGTTTATAGTGGTAGCAAAAATATTCCCAGTCCTAGTCCTCTTATTATCATCCCTTCTACTCCTATCTTTGCTAGGTTCCCCCACATTTCCTCTTTTCTCAAGTTTCTTAATTGATCCATTTCTCACAGCCTCATCAGTCAGTGCACTAGAAATCTACACTGCCTTTTGCATAGTCTTTGGCTCCGTTGCTACCACCATCTCGCGGATTTGTGGAGCAAGGCCATACATATACCTCTCAATCATCCTACTCTCAGGAGTTACCAAATGTGGAACTAACATAGCCAACTCATGAAACCTATGCGTATACGCAGCATGGCAGCCCGACCCAGGTCGTGATTCCTCACTCGGATTCCATCTTTTGCATTCATGACTAGGACAAAACTTTGTATCATTCATAAACTTAAAGGTCATTTCCATGATTACTACAATAACTTCACGGCTTTGCGTGCGGATATGGAGTTCCACCACGTTAAAGCCCGTACCCATATTGAAACCAGCAGTGGATTTCATTTTTTTGGTAAATTCTACAACCATCATATCATCACATATTTACATGTTCTCATTTCAACGAATAAAGAAATTACAACACCTCCTTTGCCATCATATTCCTTAGGGTTACAGGCTAAGAACTCCTTATTATGAACAACCTACCCCGGTTGCCATTTACTATAAAACATTCCAATGTTCTCCTAAACATTCTCTTTTACCACATTTAGTTGATTTCCAACAGTCCTCAGTTACTAATCCTTGAGACACACGGCGGGTAATAGGTTCTGCTATTGTTGGGCAATGTCGTTGAGAAGTTGGGTGCCCACCCATCGGCTCTTCTCTACATTCCAATGGACTCCCTTTACCCAATTAGCTCCATAACCTGGTAATTCCTTGTCAATTCAATTCATTCAACAACCGCTCATCATTTCCCTTCCTAGGTCTTATACCCCTTCCAACTCTACCAACCGTTCACCCGTTCCCCCTCCTTATGATTCGGCAATAGGCCGGCCAGCACTTCGGGTCCTCATCTTGGGGCATTATCTTAGAGGGAGAACATGGGAAACGTTAGGCAGTGGGAAGGACTCGCACACATTACATAATATCGTACTATATCAAACCAAATATACACGATCACCACCCTACGGTGTCAACATCGATCTGTGTGAACAACAATACCAAGTATGAGTGAGTTGTGATACGCTTATAATTACGTTGGTCACCGTACTTATATTCACATCCTTTCCCATTCGTATTCAATATTGAGCCCACCCATTTCAATCACTGACATAACTAAGGCACCAAACCATGAATACACAAAGGCACACAAAAGTGGAACACCGCGCACATAGATCCTATATGCGACTAAACGATGGATCTTAGGTTATAGTCTAGGCCAATCCACCTAGTTATCTATAACCTTGGCTCTAATTACCAATCTGTCACACCCCGACAATGCCGAAAACTCAGGAATGCAACATAATGATCAATCATAACACAAGATACAAAATAGAGAAAACTACATTGCATAAACTCCAAGTGCTATAAAGATCATCAACCTTGAACAACTCAAGTGATGTCCCAAATCACAACTAAAATCCACAATCTCTTACAATTATTCCAATGCCCTCACAGGGAACCAAAATCCAAACTTATTCCATAACATCCAAAACTAGAATCTAAAATAACAAGCATACAAGAATTTAATCGAAATTACACTCGGGATACTTCTAAGTCTGCTATCAATCACCAAACTATCCTCTTTCACTTAAAACCTGGAATAATGATACTCGAAAACGTCAACAATAATGTTGGTGAGCTCGTAGGTTTTACCTTAAACCCAAAAGCTGTGCCAATACTTCAACATGTGGAAACAATAGTGCTATATGACAGTGAATATATGCAAACAACTCTAGCATCACCGCTAACCAATAACCATATGTCACTTACGCACCTAAAGGGCCTACCAGCTGGAGCACTAAAATTAGGACAGGACCACACACAAACCTGGGTAGGTGTACCAATCCGCTCTAATAATTCCTCAAATTACTGGGTTGGCATATCCCATCGAGTCAATAATATCATAGTACACTGGGTAGGCATTCCCTTCTGATCCCTAAAACAATATGCATCTCATACTATTCACTTAGCGTTCATTAGTACATAACATGTCCCAAAAAACAATATCCAAATTTCGCACAGATCAAAATCCAAAAACATTCAAAACACATTTGTAGTATCATTTTCCCACAACGGAAAATCCAGTAAAAAGTTGAGGTACGGAGATACTCTCCTCCAAGCAAGTCTATAGCTACCGCACACGTAGAACAGTCCAGTTAATGTCCCAATTTAATCATCCAATTCTGAAACAATCTTTACGTTTGATGCAATGAGTTTAGACGCGTTGTACAATTACCCAAAACAGTTTTTAGTGGTGTGATGGTTGACGACTTAGCTCCACAATCATATGCAATTCATTATCCGTAATACATACTTATAGTTTAGTTGTAAATAGATAAGTAATATAATAAAAATATTTATAATAATTTATTATAAATATATATCGACAATACATTTCGGTACACTTAGTCACTTCAAAAATAATTATTTACGCGTTGTAATTGTAACACCCCGACATTGGCGAAACTCGGGAATGCTCAACATAATGTCAATCATAACACAAGATACAAATAGAGAAAAACTACATTGCATAATCATTTGCTATGAAGACCATCAACCTTAAACAAACTCAAGTGATGTCCCAAATCGCAACTAAAATCCAAATCTCTTACAATTCATTCACTATGCCCACCAAATATGGGACCATAATCCAAAGTGAATCAAATCATCCAAAACTTGATTAAACAATAAGATAAGCAAGACTTCAAAAGAAATTCCCACATGGGATATTCTAGTCTGCTATCATTCATCCAAACTACTACTTCTTTCCTTCACCCTGAAAATGATACTCGAAAAACGTCAAACAATAATGTTGGTGTGCTCATAGGTTTGGACCTTTAACCCAAAAGTTGTGCATATTTCAATAGTGGACAATTGTGCTATATGGACAGTGAATATATGCTATCACCTTAGCTTCTCGTTAATCAATAATCCATATGTCCATTAAGCACCTAAAGGGGAATACACTGGTGCACTAAAATTAGAAAATGTCCACACACAAACCTGGCGTAGGCGTTCCCATCGCTCCAAATAATCTCACAACATACTGGGTAGGCTACCATACGAACCAATAATATAACAAATACTGGGTGGAAACCCATCCGATCCAAAAACAATCATGCATCACATATATATTCACATAGAGTAATAAGCACTAACTTTGTCCCAAAAACAAAAAACCCACATTTAGCACTAATTAATTCAAAACATTCAAAATACATTTGAGTTTCATTTTCCCCAATGGAATAACAGTAAAAAAGTGGGGGCTTACGAGAACTCACCTCAAGCAAGTCTTTAGCTACCCAATCTCAATCACACAAGTAAATGCAACGACGCCCGCACACGACCTAGTCAAGTTGATGTCTAAATTTAATCATCCAATTCCAAAACAATCTTCACGTTTAATGCATAAAGTTTAGACGCGTTGTACAATTACCTGTAACAATTTAGTGGTGTGATGGTTGACGATTATCCACAAATTCATATCAGTCTCTCCTCGATAATTACATCTTATACTATTTAGCGTAAATAAATATAAAATATATAAATATTTATTATTATTAATTATAAATATATCTTGACAAGTCTATTCGGTACACCTTAGTCACTCAAAATAATCATTATACGGTTGAAAATGAAACGTTCACTTATTAAATAAAACACTTTAGAGAAGTTTCGAAAAAAATTATATTTTTTGTCTTTTAGTGAATTTATTAAATAAATAAAATAAAGATAATTAAATATTATTTTTTTTATTTAAAATAAAAAAATCATGTTTTTAAGAAATTTCTAGTATAAACTTTTTACGAAATTCTGACATGACTCGTACGTTTATAAAACGTTTTCCAAGGTTTCAAACATTATTTTCAACAATTTTTCACAAAGACACTTTCGACAAAATTCCAAAATCTCAATCTTTAACACTTACCAACACTTTTTCTGCAAAAATATCATTTCAATCACTTCGTAAATACATTTTCACTTTCAAAAGTCCGACAAAGTTTTCATAACTACTAAATATCGCTTATTGGGCCTTAAGGCCCAACAATGGTCCATTATGACATTTATAAGTCCAAAATACGATCAAAGTCCAAAACCAAGGTCCATTTATATATATAAGTATATAGCTATATGTAAAAAATAAATCCGAACCACCTATAATCTCTCCATTAAGTGCGGTCAAATAGACTTATTGGGCCGTGAGTCCATAAACTCCAAAATACGTATATTAAGCTTTAAAATAAGGTAATAAGCTACGTATCGTATTTGGTTACTACCATAAGCTTCAAAAATTAATCCACACAACATACGCCATAACACAAAAATAATCAAAAATCACTTCCCTAGTGACTTTGACAAATGACGTGGCATATAAGCCCCAAATAAGCCAAGAAATAGCTTAAAATAAGCCTGAATAAGCTATACAAGCTACTATAAAAAATAAGCATTCTAGCATCATATATTATTCAACCATCACGACCACGACATCAAAACTACAAAAACCCTCTTTTCCTTTTTATCATACACGAACCAAACACCCCTTATTTTATCCGTTTCGCTTTCAAAAATCGATTTTCACAACGATCAACTTGTACAACTAACATCTATGCATCAAAATAAACCCAAAAGGACAAACGAAATTTAAATTTGAAAACTTACAAGAAAATCTTCAAATTTGTAGATTTCGACACGAACCGGACAACCCAAACGTTGTTTAAATGAATACCCAAACACTCTTATCAACCCGGAGTAACACGTTCTTGATCAAAGTTAGAAAACTATGGTGGTTTTGTGGTGGTTAGGTGGCGGACGAACCACAAGCACACACACTTGTGTGTGTTTTATTTTTTTGTAAATGAAATGAATATGATCAAAAGTTTCTTGTAAATGGAATATATGTGCACACCTTGGGGAAAGCTTGCTTAAAAAAGCCTCCTTGTCCCTTTAACTAACTTGACCGACCATGGCATCCTATGGGTGTCGGGTCTTTCTTTTCGTGTCGAAATCGCTTAAAAGCTCGTAAAACTCAACTGTAAAATTTACCCCAAAGTTAATTAGCATTTTTATTCACTTTAAAAATACTTTTCCATTAACCTAGAGTATTCACACGGCATATTTTCATTTTACACCCTTCAAAACTTAATTTGGACATTAACGGACGTGTCAGACTTGTTTTTCGACATTTCTCAAAATTCACAAGTCAAGCCACCCGAAATATGCATATCACAATAATACCTTCCAAAAGGGATTATTAAACACAATAAAGCACAATTCATCACACATCTCGTAAAATAATCACCGTCAACACGGTTAAAAAAATTGAATAAACTGACAAAGTCAAATAGTTTAAAAGGACTATTAATGAAATATTCAGAAACACAATAGGGCAAAAGTTACAAAATTGATACGTTTAATCTTAATAAATAAATCACTTTATAGAAGTTTTGAGAAAAAAAATATATTTTTTCATCTTTTAGTGAATTTATTAAAATAATAACATATTATTTTATTATTTAAAGTCAAAAATCATATTTTTAAGAAAATTTCTAGGTATAAACTTTTTACGAATTTTTCGACATGACTCGTACGTTTATAAACGTTTTCCAAGGTTTCAAACCCATATTTTCAAAAAACTTTTTCACAAATTCGACAATTTTCGACAAAATTCCAAAATCTCAATCTTTAACCAATTACCAACACTTTTCCTCCAAAAATTTCTTTCAATATTCAAATTCGTAAATACATTTTCACTTTCAAAAGTCCGACAAAGTTTTCATAACTACTAAATATCGTTTATTGGGCCTTAAGGCCCAACAAGGGTCTATTAGGACATTTATAAGTCCAAAATACGATCCAAGTCTATACCAAGGTCCATGTACATATATAATTATTTACTTTTATGTTAGAAATAACCGGACCATTATAGCCTCTATTAAGCGGGAATCAAATGGGTCATTGGGCCGTGGTCATATACTCCAAAAATACAGTATATTAAGCTTTAAGTTAAGATTAATAAGATAGTATCGCATTTTGGTTAATACCAAAAGCTTAAAAATAGTCCACAAAACATACGCCTAAATAAAATAATCAAAAAAATCACTTCCCTGTGTTTAACAAACATGGTCGTGAGCCATAAGCTCAAAATAAGCCAATAAATGCTTAAAAATAAGCCCACAATAAGCTATACATACTATTTTAAAAAATAAGCTATCTAGCAATATATATTATTAAACCATCACGACCACAACATCAAAACTACAAAATTCTCCTTTTTCCTTTTTACTATTCACGAACCAAACACCACTATAAATCATACGTTTCGTTTCGAAAATCGATTTTACAACGATCAACCTTGTACAACTAACTCTATGCTCAAATAAACAAGGACAACAAAAATTTAAATTTGAAAAAACTTACTAGAAAATCCTTAAATTTGTTATTTTGCACACGAACCTGACAACCAAAGTTGTTTAAATGAATAACCAAACACTTGTAATCAAACCCTATATATTTTATGGTCTTCATGTTTTCTTGACCAATCTTCAAAAATTTATGTGTTTCTTGTTTGTTTTGTGTTCGGCCGGATACACATACACACAAAAGTGTATGTGTTTTTTTTGAAATGAAAAATGACGAGGAAATGATCTTTGTGGAAACATATTTGGTACAAATGGGACAATCTTGATAAAAAAGCAATTTTGTTCCCTACACTTTTCCCATACAGGCCCAAGGGATCCTAGTGGTCTCGGGCCTTTCTTTTCGTGTGAAATCAATTAAAAGTTGTTACTCAACCGTAAAATTTACCTCAAAGTTAATTAGTATTTTTTATTCACTTTAAAAATTACTTTGCATTAAAACTTGAGTATCTACACATGACATATTTTTCACTTTACACATTCAAAAACTAATTTGGATTTAACGGACGTGCCGTACTCGCTTTTTGGGATTTATCAAAATTCATGGTCAAACCACCGGAATTACACATAACACAATTATACAATCAAAAGGGAATATTAATCACAAATTAACTCATAATTCAATTATTCTCTTATAAAAATCACCACCGTCAACACGGTACAAATCTGAATAAACTGACCAAAGTTAAATAGTCAAAGGACTATTAATGAAATATTCAGAACACAAAAAGGACAAAGGTTACATTCTATCCCCCTTAAAAGAATTTTGTCCCCGAAATTCATTACTAAACATGACTAAACCAAATTGGGGGTACTTCAATTTCATTTGATCTTCCGTTCTCCACTGAATTCAGGTACAACGTTCGAATTTCACCGAACCCTTTTTGATGGCAATCCTACTTAACAGCTTCAACTTTTTAAACTCTCTTCCAATTCCACCGGCTCTTCTACAAAATTCACTTAGCATCAAATCGAATCTCCGTCCAAAGGCACTTTCATGTGGTTGGATTAGCCAAACCACTTCTTAGGTTCGACACGTGGAAGTGTCCAGAACTACCATCTCAATTCCTCAGGCATATCTAATCGATAGGCCACAGGGCCTACTTTCTTAATAATCTCAAATGGTCCAACAAACTTAGGTGCTAACTTCCCTTTCTTCCCAAAGCGTACCACACATTTCCAAGGCGACACTTTGAGCAAGACATAGTCACCTACACTAAACTCTAAAGGGCTTCTCCTCTTATCGCATAACTTTTCTGGACGAGCCGCACTACCTTAAGTCTATCCCTAATCTGAATGATCTTCTCAGTAGTCTCTTGCAATAACTCAGGTCCTATCAACTGACCTTCTCCAACCTCAGCACATAATTAACGAATGACACTTTCTACCATACAATGCCTCAAACGGAGCACATCTGTGAATCCCTGATCTAAGCACATCTAGGATAACAAAAACATTGAATATACGCAGCGGAATAAGAATAAAAACATCATGTTAACAAACAAGGTTTTCTTTTTATTTTAACACAGCCCAATTCTATGTGATCAAAATATCATAGAACGGTTACTAAACAATAACAGGAATCAAATGTTCTTGAGGCTAAACCATAGACGTCTATAAACATCTATTTATCTATCTAAACTATATCGTTACACACGTTTTCTTTTGTGTCTAGACTCTCATTTGAACCACACAGGATTACACATACCTTTCTGGATTGATTGCCTAAACCAGACGCACTGCCTATCTTTATAGACTAGAGTGGCTGGGTTTACAATAAACCTAGCCTTAAATTATTATAGCTAAACTAATATTACATCTTAAGTTCTTGTTTGTTTCTTCTTTCTTCATTGTTGCATATAGATTTTGTAATCATCATATCAAATTCCCATCAACACATCTCACACTGATGATGATAACTATTGTCGATACTAAAAATCAACCACGGGATGATGAACATTCCTCAACTTCCTACTAAGTCAAAGACGAAACGCTCTATGATGTCTTCCAAAGTCTGTTTAGTAGCTCACTTATGGGCCATGGTATGATGGGTGATAAGCTGTATCATTCTAAACGAGTCCCTTATTCCTCTTGCATTGACTGCAAATCCTGATGTGAATAGACTATCACGATTGATATATTCGAGATCAGCACACCATGTCTAGTAACTATCTCATTCAAATACAATCTAGCCAATCTTTCCATCTTATAATCCTCACGCATAGATAGAAAATGAGCAGACTTAGTCTTTCGGTATACACTGACCTATATTGTGTTATGCCCACTACTAGTCCTAGGAAACTTAGTCACAAAATCCATAGCTATCCCTTCCTATTTTCATACGGGAATCTCAAGTTGTTGGAGCAAGCCAAATGGCCTTTTATGCTCAGCCTTAACCTTCAGACAAGTCAAACACTTACTAACATATTCAGCCTATATCTTTTTCATTAAGGCCAACCAATACCTTCTTCTCATATCATAGTAAATCTTATCAGCTCCTGGGTGTATAGAGTACTTTGACTTATGGGCTTTCCAATATCTAGGTTTCACAATCACCTTTTAAAGGTACCCTTATTCGTCAGGTTGTACATAATTACATCACTTCTTTGTTCATATCATCTCTTCCAACCTTTCTTACTATCCGCAAATCTCTTCCACAGCCTCTTTTTGAGCCGCCAGTATCTTATCCTTGATACTCGACTGAAGGATCATATTCATAGCTCTAACTCTCTTAGGCTTACTCTTCTTCTACTTAGGGGGGGGTGGGGGGGGGGGGGGATCAGCCACATATTGTTCTTACAAGTGGTGGCGAATTTCAAAGTCATAATTCACTAAACTACTCTCATCCAGCGACGTTGTCGAATATTCAACTCTTTCTGACCTAATGATTTGCTGGTGACTCTTATGATCCGTATAGGGGGGGAGGACACTCTTAGTCCTTCAGTAAGGTCTCACAGATCTTAAGTGCAATACACAACGCCTCCCAACTCTATAATCATGGTTGTTTAATTCTTCTAATGAACTTTTAATGCCTAGAGCATAGGGCTTATTCACCTTTACCTCTTGCATAACACACATACTTAGTCCTATCCCGGATGCATCATAATATACCACAAAGTCTTCCGGTCCATCAGGGAGAGCTTGGTAACAGGCGCATTACACAACTTTCCTTCAGGTCTGGAAATGCCAATTTCCTGTCCTTACACTCAATTCGAAAGTCTTACTTTTCTGAGTCAAGATAGTAAGAGACTTAGCTATCTTAGAAAAGTTCTCAATGAACCTACGGTAATACCCAGCCATTATAAGAGCGAAAGATCCTCCGCGGAGTTTAGGGCTTTACGATTCTTAAATGGCTTTAAATTTTTACTAAGGTCCACATGAATTCTATTACCATTTATCACATGCCAAGGAAACTGCACTTCTCTTAGCCAGAATTCTAAACTTTAGAAAACTTAGCATACAGTTTCTCCTTTTTGAGCAGTTCTAAGACTAACATTAAATGTTCTACATGTTCCTCTTGAGTCTTAGAGTAGATTAAGATATCGTCTATAAACACTATCACAAACTTATCAAGATACGGCCTACAAACTTTATTCATCAAATCCATAAATATTGCTGGTGCATTAGTCAGACCAAAGGGCATTACTGTGAATCTCAAAAAGATCCGTAAATGAGTTCTAGCGCAGTCTTTGGTATGTCATCCTCGTGCACTTCAGCTGATGGTATCCGGACCTAAGATCTATCTTCGAGAAAAACTGTGACCCTTGCAGTTGATCAAATAGATCATCAATTCTAGGAAGTGGATAACAATTCTTAACAGTCAACTTGTTTATATTCTCTAAAATCAATACAATCTAAAAGAATCCTACTTTTTCTTAACGAACTTACACGTCGCTCCCCAAGGCGGACAAAACTTGGTCGAATGAATCCTTTGTCTTGGATTTCCTTGAGTTATCCCGATCATAACTCCTCCAATTAGAAGGTGCCAAAACGATAAGGAGAATTTTCCGGCGTTGCTTCCAAGGGGTTAACTCTTTCGAAACTCAATTTCCCGACTAGGCGTAATCCTGATAGATTACTTCTGGGATATTACCTCAGGAAAATATCTAACACCTCAACATTCTCTTCTTGTTCTATCACTGCCTTAGCCCTCTAACAAATCTCGACTTTCTCTTCCGGTCTCGTCCAATACTCTAGCCACCTTCAATCGGTAGTGGTATCCTCACTACCTTCTTATGGCAAATTATCTCAGCCTTATAATTAGACAACTAGTCCATACCTATAATTACATCAAAACTACCATGCCCAAAAGGTATCAAGTCGATGTCAAAATAAATGACTCGATTTCTAGTTTTGCAACCCTTAATAAACTTTATCCAATCTCTACATAGCTGACCGCTAGCTATCTCAATTTAGATTTGCAAAACCTATTCGTTGGGCTCTAAGCCTAACTTAGGGTATGAAGGTAGGGGAAACAAAATCTAGTCGGCACCAGAGTCAAATAAGGGTAGTGGCCAAAAATGACTTGTTCAATAGTAAAAGTACCGTCTCAATGTTTGGATCCTAGGCGAGATCCTATTCTACCAACATGGGGGGGGGGGGGATAATTGCACTACCCCTTGCCTTGGTTCCTTGGTTTCCACGATCCTAACCCTCGTTATTAGCAGCAACTAGATTTGGACAATTTTCTTCCAGGCCTCGTGCCCTATTCAATCTAGGACAAGCTGGCCTGACATGGTCGGTACCACCACACTCATAACATGCCCTAACAGTTGGGTTTCTAGCATTGATAGGATTCACATTCCTCGGTACACCTCTACAATCCCTCGCCAAATGACCCGAGCGGTTACAGTTAAAACATGTGCGACAAGGTCCACCGGGTGCATGGTAGGAGTTGAAGGTGGTGCCCTTGGGCCAATAAGTACCCGTATTCTCTCTTCCTACAGGGTTCACAGTAGTAGCAAAAGCATTCACAGTCCTAGTCCTCTTATTATCATCCCTTCCACTCCTATCCTTGCTAGGTTTCCCTACATTACCTCTCTTCTCAATATTCTTAATTGATCCATTCCTAACTGCCTCATCAGTTAGTGCACCAAAAATCTGCATAACCTTTTGTATAGACTTTGGCTCCGTTGCGGGGGGGGGGGGTGGGGAGGGGGTTGCCTCCATCACCACATATATGTTGAGCAAGGCCATACAACTTATTTTCAATCACCTACTATCAGGAGTTACAATGAGGATCTAAACTGCCAACTCATAAAACCTATCAGTATACACAGCATGGCCAGCCCCAACCATGGCGTGATTCCACAACTCAGATTCTAACTTTTGCATCTCATGACTAGGACAAAACTCTTGTATCATCATAAACTTAAAGTCATCCCATGACATACTAACAGTAACTACCCGGCTTAGCGTGCGGTTTGAGAGTTCACCACGTTTAACAGGCCTTACCTACAATGAACTAGACAGTGTATTTCCTTTTTGGACAATTCAACCAACTATATTCATGCACATACTCCATTTTCTCAATCCAACGAGTAAGAACTACAACACCTCCCTTACCATCATATTACTTAGGGTTAAAAGCTAAAAACGCATTATATAAACAACCTACCTGATTGTCATTCACTATTACATCCAATGTTTCCTGATCGTTCCTCATTAAAACCACTTTACCATTTTCGATTTTCATTCATTTCCCTCGGTTACTAACCTGAGCCAACATGGCGGGTAAGAGGTTCTGCAATTGCTGGGCAATGATCGTTGAGAAGTCGGGTGCACCCCTATTGGCTTCCTCTACATTCCCATTGACTCCCTCTACACCCCCATCAGCTCCCAAACCCTAGTCATTTCCTTGACCATTTAATTCATCAACACGCTCATCATTACCTTCCCTAGGTCTTCTACCCTTTCCACTTCTACCAACCCGTTCACTGTTCCCCTCAAATGATTCGGCAGCATGTCGGCCAGCACTTCGGGTCCTCATCCTTGGCGGCATTATCTATACGAGAGAGAACATGGGCAACGTTAGGTAAGTGGGAAGACTCGCGAATATATATAGAATATCTTACTAAATATAACCAGATATACACGTAACTCCACCCTACGGTGTCAACATCGATTTGTGTGAACAACATTATCAAGTATTGGGTTGTGATATGCTTATAACTACGTTGACCACCGTACTTATATTCGCATCCTTTCCCTTTCATAGTCAATATGAGTTACCCATTTCAATGACTGATTAAACTAAGGCACCCCCCCCCCCAAACCATAAACACACAAGGCATACAAAAGAGGAACACCGTGCACATAGATCATTTACGCAACTTAAACGACGGGGATCTAGGTTATAGTCTAGGCCAAACCACCTAGTTCTCTATAAACTTGGCTCTGTTACCAATCTGTCACACCTCGACAATGGTAGATACTCGGGGAATGCTAATATAATCGGATCAATCAGAAGCACAAGATACAAAATAGAGAAAAATACAGTGCATAAAATTAAGTTGCTTTGAGGACATCAACTTGAACCAAACTCAAGTTGGTGTCCCAAATTGCAAAACTAAAAATCCACAATCACTTATAATTATTAATATGCCACCTGGGGACCATAATCCAATTTAAATCCAAACATCCAAAACTAGAATCAACAATAAGCAAGCAAGACTTCAAACGAAATTCCTCACGGGATACTTCTAAGTCTGTTATTTAATTCACCAAAATACTCTTCTTTCACTTCAACACTGACAATGTACTCGAAAACGTCAACAATAATTTTGGTGAGCTGTAGGTTTGCCTTAAAACCCATATGTTGTGCCAATATTTCAACAAGTGGACTAATAGTGCTATATGACAGTGAATATATGCAAACAACCTTAGCATTGCCGCTAATTAATAACCATAAGTCACTTACGCACCTAAAGGCCTAACAGCTGGAGCACTAATAATTAGGGCGGACCACACACAAACTTGGTAGGCGTACCATCCGATCAATAATTCACACACATACTGGGTAGGCGTACTCTGTCAGATCCTTTAATATCCCACAAATAATGGGTAAGCGTACTCTATCCGATCCAAAACATCATGCAACACATAATATTCACATAGCAGTCTAAGCACATAACTTTTGTCCAAAAACAAAACCACCATTTCGACAGATTTAATTTCAAAACATTTCAAAACACATTTGAGTATCATTTTCCCCTAACGGAAAAACAAGTAAAAAGTGGGGCTACGAGAACTCACCTCAAGCAAGTCTTTAGCTACCCAATCTTAATCACACAAGCAAATGCAACGACGCCCGCACACGACCTAGTCCAGTTGATGTCTCAATTTAATCATTCAATTCAAAACAATCTTCGCGTTTGATGCATAGAGTTTAGACGCGTTGTGCAATTATCTAAAACAATTTAGTGGTGTGATGGTTGACGACTTAACTCCATAATCATGTTAGTTTCATTCCTCGATAATACATACTTATACTATTTAACGTAAATAGATAAGTGATATAATAATAAATATTTATAATTATTAATTATAAATATATCTTGACAAGTCTATTCGGTACACCTTAGTCACTTCAAAATACTCATTATACGGTTGAAAATGAAACGTTTACTCATAATAAACACTTTAGGGAAGTTTCGAGAAAATATATATTTTTCGTCTTTTAATGAATTTATTAAATAATTAAATATTATTTTATTATTTAAAATCTAAAAATCATGTTTTTAAGAAATTTTCTAAGTATAAACTTTTTACAAAATTTCGACATGACTCGTACGTTTATACAACGTTATCCAAGGTTTCAAACCTTATTTTCAATAATTTTTCACAAATTCGATACTTTTTGACAAAATTCCAAAATCTCAATCTTTAACACTTACCAACACTTTTCCTCCAAAATATCATTCAATATCACTTCGTAAATACATTTTCACTTTTAAAAGTCCGACAAAGTTTTCATAACTACTAAATATCGCTTATTGGGCCTTAAGGCCCAACAAGGGTCCATTAGTACATTTATAATTCCAAAATACGATCCAAGTCCAAAACTAAGGTCCCATTTTATAATTATATATATATATATATATATTTATATATATTTTATATATTTTATTTATATTTTAAAAATTAACATATATTATATATATATATATATATATATATATAAGTATATACTTATATGTAAAAATAATCCGAACCACAATAAGCCCTCCATTAAGCCGTGGCTCAAATAGACTTATTGGGCCGTGAGTCCATAAACTCCAAAATACGTATATTAAGCTTTAAAATAAGCTTCTATCAATATTGGTTCTTACCTAAGCCTAAAAAATAATCCACAACATACGCCATAACACAAAAATAATCAAAAATCACTTCCCTAGTGACTTTGACAAATGACGTGGCATATAAGCCCCAAATAAGCCAAGAAATAGCTTAAAAATAAGCCCGAATAAGCTATACAAGCTACTATAAAAAATAAGCATTCTAGCATCATATATTATTCAACCATCACGACCACGACATCAAAACTACAAAAACCCTCTTTTTCCTTTTTATCATACACGAACCAAACACCCCTTATTTTATCTGTTTCGCTTTCAAAAATCGATTTTCACAACGATCAACTTGTACAACTAACATCTATGCATCAAAATAAACCCAAAAAGGACATACGTAATATAAATTATAGAAAAATATTAACAAGAAAATCTTCAATTATTGATTTCGACACGAAACGGAACAAACCCAAACGTTGTTTAAATGAATACCCAAACACTCTTATCAACCCGGAGTAACACGTTCTTGATCAAAGTTGGAAAACTATGGTGGTTTTGTGGTGGTTAGGTGGCGGACGAACCACAAGCACACACACTTGTGTGTGTTTTATTTTTTGTAAATGAAATAAATATGATCAAAAGTTTCTAGTAAATGGAATATATGTGTACACACCTTGGGACAAGCTTGCTAAAAAAGCCTCTTGTACTTTGACTTCTGTAATCGACATGTCATCCTATGGGTGTAGGGTATTCTTTAGTGTCTAAATCGCTTAAAAGCTCGTAAAACTCAACCGTAAAATTTACCCCAAAATTAATTAGCATTTTTATTCACTTTAAAAATACTTTTCCAATAACCTAGAGTATTCACACGACATATTTTCACTTTACACCATTCAAAACTTAATTTGGACATTAATGGACGTGTCGGACTCGTTTTTCGACATTTCTCAAAATTCACGGGTCAAACCCACCCGGGAAATGCCATATCACAAATAATTCTTCCCAAAGGATTATTAAAACACAATAAAGCACATTCATCAATATCTCGTAAAATAATCCACCGTCTACACGGTACAAAATCTGAATAAACTGACAAAAGTCCAAAGTCAAATGACTATTAATGAAATATTGAGAACACAAAAAGGGCAAAGGTTACAAAAATGAAACGTTTACTCATAATAAACACTTTATAGAAGTTTCGAGAAAAAATATATTTTTTGTCTTTTAGTGAATTTATTAAATTAATAAAATAAAATAAAATATTATTTTATTATTTAAAATCAAAATCAATGTTTTTTAAGAAATTTTCTAAGTTTAAAATTTTTACGAAATTTCATAATGGACTTGTTAGTTTATACATCGTTTTCCAAGGTTTCAAACTAAATAAATATCGCTTATTAGGCCTTAAGGGCCCTAACAAGGGTCCATTTAGGACATTTATAAGTCAAAATACGATCCAAGTCCAAACAAAGTCCATTTTCATATATAAAGTATATTTTATATGTATGAGATAATTCGGCCACATTGAAGCCCTCCATTAAGCCGCGACTCAATGGGCTTATTGGGCCGAGCGTCCATTAAACTCCAAATACGTTTTTTAAGCTTTAAGTTAAGCTAATATAGCTTATGTATCGCATTTGGTTACTACCAAAAGCCTAAAAAATAGTCCACAAACATACGCCATAACACAAAATAATCAAAAATCACTTCCCTTGTGATTACCAAACAAGCCGTGAGCCATAAGCTCAAAATAAGCTAATAAATGCTTAAAAATAAGCCCGCAATAAACTATACAAGCTATTATCAAAAATAAGCTAACTAGCAACATATATTATTCAACCATCACGACCACAACATCAAAACTACAAAATTCTACTTTTTCCTTTTTACTATTTACAAACCAAACACCCCTTAAATCATTCGTTTCGTTTTCGAAAATCGATTTTTACAACGATCAACTTGTACAACTAACATCTATGCATCAAAATAAACCCAAAAGGACAAATGAAATTTAATTTTGAAAACTTACAAGAAAATCTTCAAATTTGTAGATTTCGACACGAACCGGACAACCCAAACGTTGTTTAAAGATATAACCCATCACTAGAATCACCTAAAATATTTATGTCTTTCATGTTTTCTTGATAATCTTCAATAATTTAGGTGTTTCTTTTTTGTTTTGTGTTCGGCCGGATACACACACACACAAAAGTGTATGTGTTTTTTTTTGAAATGAAAAAGACGAGTATATGATCCTTAGTGGGAAGCTATTTGTGTATAATGGGACAATTGCTAAAACAGCCATTTTGCTCCCTACACTTCCATAACGGCCAAGGTGATTCCTTAGAGGTCTCGGCCTTTCTTTTCGTGTCGAAATCACTTAAAAGCCTGTAAAACTCAACCGTAAAATTTACCCCAAAGTTAATTAGCATTTTTTATTCACTTTAAAAATACTTTTCCATTAACCTAGAGTATTCACATGACATATTTTTACTTTACACCCTTCAAAACTCAATTTGGATATTAACGGACGTGTCGTACTCGCTTTTTGGCATTTCTCAAAATTCACGAGTCAAACCACCCGAAATACAATAAACATAATACCTTCCAAAAGGATTTTAATCACAATAAGCCTCAAATCATCACTATCTCACCCCCTAAAAATCACCACCGTCAACACGGTACAAATCTGAATAAACTGGCCAAAGTCAAATAGTCAAATGACTATAAATGGAATATTCAGAACACAAAAAGGGCAAATGTTACATATGGATATTAATCTGATTATGGAGGATGAAAATCAGGTTATTAATGATAGAAATCATGATGTTGAGACAAAAATTAAGTTATGGATGAAGACAATTAGATATTGCAGAAACAGATGCATATCTGGATCTTGAAGAAGATGTAGTTGCTGTTACAATTAAAATCTCATGTGATTCTGTCTAGATGGTGAAATCGTACGTGATTATATTGAAAATCATTTGTTATTATATAGAAAATCGCGGTAATTTGTACTGAAAGTAGTCAGATGACTTATTTTTACAACTGAGGTGTTTGGTGGGTCACGCAAAAAGACAATATTACCCCTCCATTAATGATTAATTTAATTACAACTAACTTTTCGATATAAATCAATTTTAATCTAAACTCTTGTATCAAATAGAATGGATAGGGGAAATTTGATATTTTAATGATCTTTGTAATATTGGTATGATTCATGGTGTTGAAAAGATTCGAAATTGGTTTTAGATGACTAAAAAATGTTTTTCATGAACTTTAGGCTATTTTCTGTGCAAAATTGAAGACGGGATTGTATTTCTTAGGCAAAACCAAGGTAGTTCTTTTGATGAAGGAACCGAGGTAGTCTGGTTATGAATAAGCCGAGGTAGATCATAGGTTCAAAACCGAGAAAGACCTTAATTTTCAAACTGAGATAACATATACCTTATGGCCGATGCATAAAGAAATAGTAACAAGACTTTAGCAATTTTCTAAGAATAATATTTCACTTGATATTATCTTAGAAAATTGCTAAAGTCTTGTTACTATTTCTTTGTGCATCGGTCATAAGGTATATGTTATCTCAGTTTGAAAATTAAGGTCTTTCTCGGTTTTGAACCTATGATCTACCTCGGCTTATTCATAACCAGACTACCTCGGTTCCTTCATCAGAAGAACTAACTTGGTTTTGCCTAGAATACAAACCGTCTTCAATTTTGCACAGAATAGCCTAAAGTTCATGAAAAATATTTTTTAGTCATCTAAAACCAATTCTGAATCTTTTCAACACCATGAATCATACCAATATTACAAAGATCATTAAAATATCAAATTTCCCCTATTCATTCTATTTGATACAAGAGTTTAGATTAAAATTGATTTATATCAAAAAGTTAGTTGTAATTAAATTAATCATTAATGGAGGGGGTTAATATTGTCTTTTGAGTGACCACCTAACACACCTCATTGTACATATAGTCATCTGTTAATACTTTCAGTTACATTACCCGCGATTTTCTATTACTAATAACAAAATGATTTTTCTTATTTTATTTTTTAAAAATTATAAAAAAAATAAAAAAAATTCCTCGTACGATTTCACCATCTAGACAGAATCACATGAGATTTTAATTGTAACAGCAACTACATCTTCTTCAAGATCCAGATATGCATCTGTTTCTGCAATATCTAATTGTCTTCATCCATAACTTAATTTTTGTCTCAACATCATGATTTCTATCATTAATAACCTGATTTTCATCCTACATATCGATTAATATCCATATGTAACATTTGCCCTTTTGTGTTCTGAATATTCCATTTATAGTCCTTTGACTATTTGACTTTGGTCAGTTTATTCAGATTTGTACCGTGTTGACGGTGGTGATTTTTATGAGATATGTGATGATTTGAGGTTAGTTCTATTGTGATTAATAATCCCTTTTGGAAGGTATTATTGTGATATGATGTATTTGGGTGGTTTGACTCGTGTTACGGTGAATTTTGAGAAATGCCAAAAAGCGAGTACGACACGTCCGTTAATGTCCAAATTGAGTTTTGAAGGGTGTAAAGTGAAAATATGTCATGTGAATACTCTAGGTTAATGGAAAAGTATTTTTAAAGTGAATAAAAATGCTAATTAACTTTGGGGTAAATTTTACGGTTGTCGTATAAAGCTTTTAAGTGATTCGACACGAACAATTGCACGAGTAGTCGGGTCGAGGTTGAACTCAGCTCACATCCTCTTAATTACAGATTATTTACAATAACCTAATCCATCCTTAATGATTATTACGTTAAATAAAATCAATTGAATTGAAAAAGGATTTAGAAAACATTACCTTAACTCTTGAAAATCAAAACCCTAAAATTTTTTGAGTTTCCCTTTGTTCTTTGTGTTGTTCGACCAGCCAAGGAGAGAGGAGAGGAGAAAAAAAGTTATTTTTGATTAAGTTATGATTTGTATTTATAGGCTTAGGAAAAGATAATTACCAAAAACAAGTTGTAATCAAATTGGGATTCTTTCCTTTTTTTTCCTTGTTCGGCCGATCCACACAACCACCCTTTTAATTATATTTTTTTTCTTTTATTTATTTATTATACATTTACTTTAATTCTAAGTAAAAACCTTTAATTATTTTGCTAAACCTTGAACTTTCTAACTAGTTTTCAAACTAACCTTCGATTCTAACTATTTTAAAAAATAGAAAGTACTCTACAATCTATAAAATACTAAACTAATATATATAATATGAATTACATATACATAGTACGTACACAGAATATTACGTACACGACATTTGAAACTACGCAAAGCTTTCAAATGATTTCATTTCCACAAGTACCATGATTCATCACTCATGTACTTCCATCTCATACACATATAAAACACATAATGACACACATAAACTGAATTATACAGGCTTTAACTAACATGCTAAAATCTCATTTGTCACAGTTATGGTGGTAACCAAATGCGATACATAGCTTACTAGTTTATTTTTAAGATTAATATACGTATTTTTGAGCTATTGGACTCACGGCCCATTAAGTCCATTTAAGTCGTGGCTTAATGGGAAAGCTTATTGTGGTCCGGATTATTTTCTACTTATAAGTATATGCTTATAGCTTATATATGTAAATGGACCTTGGTTTTGGACTTGGATCGTATTTTAGACTTATAAATGTCTTAATGGACCCTTGTTGGGCCTTAAAGCCCAATAAGTGATATTTAGTCATTATGAGAGTTTTGATGGACTTTTGAAAGTGAAAATGTGTTTACGAAGTGATATTGAACTATATTTTGGGAAAAACGTTTAGTAAACGTTAAAGATTGAGATTTTTGGAATTATAGCGAAAAGTGTCGAATTTTTAAAAAGTGTTGAAAATAAGGTTTGAAACCTTGGAAAATGTTGTATGAGTGTACGGGTCATGTCGAAATTTCGTAAAAAAATTTATACTTAGAAATTTTCCTAAAAACATGATTTTTGATTCTAAATAATAAAATATTTTTATTTTATTTAATAAATTCACTAAAAGACGAAAAATATAATTTTTCTCGAAACTTCTCAAATGTGTTTATTATTAGTAAATGTTTCATTTTCAACCGTATTATGATTATTTTGAAGTGACTAAGGTTTACCGAATGGACTTGTCGAGATATATTTATAATTAATAATTATAAATATTTATTTATATTACTTATCTATTTTCTCTAAATAGTATAAGTATGTATTATCGGGGAATGAGATTGATATGATTGTGGAAATATGTCGTCAACCATCACACCACTAAATTATTTTGGGTAATTGTACAACGCGTCTAAACTCTATGCATCAAACGTGAAGATTGTTTTGGAATTGGATGATTAAATTGGGACATTAACTGGACTAGGTCGTGTGCGGGCGTCGTTGCATTTGCTTGTGTGATTGAGATTTGGTTGCTAAAGACTTGCTTGAGGTGAGTTCTCGTAGCCCCACTTTTTACTGTTTTTCCGTTGGGGGAAAATGATACTCAAATGTGTTTTGAAATGTTTTGAATTGATCTGTGCGAAATGTGGTTTTGTTTTTGGGACAAGTTATGTGCTTATGACTGCTATGTGAATATTATGTGATGCATGATTGTTTGGATCGGAGGGGTACGCCTATCCCAGTATTTGTATGATTGTTTGGATCGGAGGGGTACGCCTACCCAGTATTTGTGTGATTATTAGAGCGGATGGGTACGCCTACCCAGGTTTGTGTGTGGTCCTGCCCTAATTTTAGTGCTCCAGCTGGTAGGCCCTTTAGGTGCGTAAGTGACATATGGTTATTGATTAGCGGTGATGCTAAGGTTGTTTGCATATATTCACTGTCATATAGCACTATTGTCCACTGTTGAAATATTGGCACAACTTTTGGGTTTAAGGTCAAACCTACGAGCTCACCAACATTATTGTTGACGTTTTCGAGTATCATTTTCAGGTGAAGTGAAAGAAGAGTAGTTTGGTGATTGATAGCAGACTTAGAAGTATCCCGTGTGGAATTTCGTTTGAAGTCTTGCTTGCTTGTTGTTTGATTTTAGTTTCAGATGTTTTGGAATAAGTTTGGATTATGGTCCCCTGTGTGGGCATTTGAATAATTGTAAGAGATTGTGGATTTTAGTTGCGATTTGGGACATCACTTGAGTTTGTTCAAGGTTGATGGTCTTCATAGCATTTGGAATTTATGCATTGTAGTTTTCTCTATTTTGTATCTTGTGTTATGATTGATCATTATGTTGCATTCCTGAGTTTCCGCCATTGTCGGGGTGTGACAACAGTGTAGTCAGCGAACCATGGTTTTTTAAGTGTAGATGTGCATGTAACAATCATCATTGCCTCGACGAATGTATTCAACAAAGCTCATCAATGACCAACTACCTCATAAGTATTAATCAGTATTCGACACAGAAAAAAGATTGACAACACATGATCCACAATTGTATCATGTATCCTTTTTGGCATCGCACACCGAACATCACAACACATGTTGACCAATAAGCCGAAAAAAGATACATTGAAACATATGGCGTATATTTAGCAAAATGCTACCACAACCCATATACCAGCCATGGCTGCACCCCCACTACGAATGAGGTTGCCTCATCAAGATACCGGCAAACCACTTTCATTAAAAGTCATCCAATATAATACCAAAAAAACAGTTCCAAACCCTCATAACAACTCTATTTTAGACACACAAACCTAACCATAAATACATAATCTGAACAAAAGACTTTCATGAACTCCACAAAAAACCCAACAAAATGCAAACCCCATAACAACTAAAGATTACAAACAACAACTTTAATAGACAAAACACTTTAATAGAGCACTTATGAATAAAGAGCACAAACAACAACTTTAACAAACAAATCACTTTAGTAGAGCACTTATCAACAAAAAACAACCCCAAATCAAAACCCTAAATAGTATACCACAATCAAACACCACATTAAAAACATATCACCCCCATAATAGCTCTAATAGTATATGTATCAACAAAAGAAACCCCAAATCAAAACCCTAAACAATATATCACAATCAAACCAAATACCTTTATTAGAACACAAAGGAAGCACAGAAATAAGCAACCCACCATCAGCAAAAACCCTAAAATCCAAACTCCCCACCATCTAGATAATCACAACAACCCCTCAAACCCTTTGCTAGATCCATCAGACTCCTACAAAAAAGTTAAAGCATCAAATGTATATGCATGTATGAAAGGTTCGATATTAAACCTTAAGGAAACAAGTGTGTGTGAGAAAGCATATACCACACACCTCAATATATCCCAAACACAATAAAAAAACTCGATTGACCTAATTTTTTAGTCCAACTACATAGGCCACATCGAAACAACAACATTTTCAATCGCAAATTGATGTATCATGTATTTAAAAAACACCAAACATTGATACATGGAAATTGTGAGAAAAAACTTACATGAAGGTGGGTGCGATCTGTGTAACTTTGGTACTGAAAGAGCAAAAATAAAATCAATAATTATTCGCATCTCATCAGAATCGTGTTTCCAAATATAAGATTTACATAAGTATTAATTCTTATACTGTGTAAAATCTTTTTAAAAGAGTTAGTTATCTTCGCCAATATCTAATCTAAATTTAAATTAGGTAGATATCTATTAGGATACGAGACCCTAATACGGAGCCAATATATCCACAGGCAAAAAGGGGTGCATTATTCATTAGCCTTCTAACCTTTATGTGTTTGTTTTCTTTATGCAGGTAACCCATTACAACGATCTCAGTTTTTGACCTCGATGGCATGTTTGGTGAGTGTAACATGAATGTTAGAATCATTTTTTTATGGAACCAACATACTAAAAACGTTCTAGGTATATTTTAATTATTGATGTTAACGCTTTATTTAACCATCAATATTATTATTATTTTATAGTCAAATTATGTTGTGGTTTTTGTAGAGTTTGTTCCCCCCATTGTCCGTAACATTAGTATCACGGTTTTAGTTTCAGAAACCCAACCTAAACTATTTTTAGTGTTCAGGCTACAAGATTTGAGGTAAGACGCTAAAAATAATATTTTTTAAATTGTAGCGATAATCCCATGCACACTTTTATATGTACTAGCTTTTATCATGGCAGAACATGATACATGTCACTGTAAGTGTTTTAATATTTGTTGCGTTCATTCTGTTGGGTCAGTTGAGTGACCTTCAGTCTCTTAGTAGATTTAAAGATAAAATACCCTAAGTTAAGTCTAGCTAAAGACAATTTAGCTTCAGCTCTTCAGGCACTTAGAAGATTAAGTGATATCTTCACTATAGTTTATGTGGTGGTTCAGAAACTGAAGAAGACCTTAGCAAGAGCCTTAGTTCAGCTTGGTTGGCAATGCCAAGCTGAACGATGTAGATCTCCTTTCAGAAGCTGAATTGAAATGTTTCACTTCTAGAAGGTTTACAAGGCAGGAAAAAGATATGCTTTATATAAAAAAGAATAAAGCATATCTCCTTGGGAATGACTACTTCTAAAGTTGGTAAAGAAGTACAACAACTTTCCCTAAAGGACTTTTCCTTGTACCTTAAAGCATGACATTATTAAATGGGATCTTAACCACCCATCCAATGCTTGACATATGTACAAGGAACCTCATTGTAAACCCTAATTCCTTGAGTATAAAAGAAAAGTTGTATGGGAGCAAATAATCATCTCTTGCAATTAATGTGAAACACATTCAAGAGCTATTTACTCCTCGAATCAAACTATAGAACCACTTAGGCTTCAGCTTCAGTGTTGGTTACAAAGTTTATACTTAAACTCAATACCTAGGTTTGAGTTTAAGTTAGAGAAGAGATCACCAAGTTTTCATTCAACTACTTTGCTATTGCGCAAGCAAAGTATGTCATAGATTGTTTATTCCTTCTAATAAGAATTTATACTTTGAAAAATACATCTTGTGTTGTTTTAAACTTGTTCTTATTATGTCTTATATATTTATTTAAAACATACACTCTGTTGCCATGAATGTGATTAGTTTAAGTTGATAAACCATATATCACATTCAAGGGGACCAACAAGTGGTATCAGAGCAGCTTGATTTGTAAAACCTTTTCAAAAGATTTTTATAAAACTGCTCAAAATATTTTTAAAATTAAGATCCATTAATGGCAGCAGAAGTATCCACAAACTCCATAATATAGGGGTGGTCAATTAAATGTTGCTCCCTTACTAAAGGTGAAAAACTTCACAAATTAGAAGAAAAGGTTCATGTATCACATAGTTGGTATTAAACCTCTGTTCAAAATCATTATTCTTAATGGTCCAAATGTCCCAATGAAATTTGGTGTGCGAAAACCTAAAGCACAATGACCAAACAATGAAATAAAGGTTACTAACTTAGATCAGCGACTTAAAAGTCTCATTATGTCTGTCCTACCAGATGACCAAATGAATTCTGTTATCAATTGTGAAACTATATCATGAGGGCCCCTTTGATATGAACAAAAATAGGCTCATGGAACTTAAGTTGTGTTATAATACCTTCAAATTCAAGGAAAAAGAAACTCTTACAGAAACTTTAACTAGATACAAAGCTTTGATGAATGAATTAGTAAATGATGGTATTAAACTTTCAAAGCTTGAAATAAATACTGGTTTCATTAATGGGTTACCAAAGAAGAGGCTAAGTTTCTGCCAAAGTCTCAGAAATGCTAACCATGTTAGGGATTCTAAGCTTGCTTCTCTATTTGGAAAACTTAAGCATGAAGAAAATCTAATTGATCGTATTTACAACACTGAAAAGAAAAATTCTCTACACCCTTGTCAACTGCCTTCATCTTAACCTCTATTGTCCAAGACTTTCAAGATAGTCATGATGATGAAGATGATACAGAAGCAGTCAAGAGTACATGAATGACCTAGAAATGGAATTTCATGAAAGAGCTCTTTTAACCAAGTCTAAAAGATTTTTAAAAAAGGCACTTAAAGGTTCAGTGGTGCAAAGGCAACTGAACAAACTGAATGCCACAAATGTGGCAGAAAATGTCACTTTGCAAAAGAAAAAAAAAAAAAAAAAACAAAAAAAAAAAAAAACCAAAAAACAAAAAAAAAAAAAAAAAAGTTAGAAAAAAAAAACCATAAACAGAAAAAAAAACAACCCAAACACCAAAAAATAATAAAAAAAAAAAAAAAAAAAAAAAAAAACAAAAAAAAAAAACAAACTGAAAGCCACAAATGTAGCAGAAACATGTCAGTAGAAGTAGACGAAAGTTTTTTAGAGCTTAGCAAAAGGACTATTTCCAAAGACTTCAGATCCCATCATCCTCATCTAAAACAATCCACAACCAAAAGTTCTTCAGTTCCGCACAACAACACACACCTTAACTGAGAGCCAACAAGTACATTTGAAGCCAAAATACAACAAAGTCAAGTCCAAGACTAGCCAACTATTCTAGGTGCTTCAATACATCCTAATATTCACAAGTTTAAGAAACAAAGGGTCTGGAAGCTGAAGCATATGAATGGGAATGAAAAAGTAAGTAATATCAAAAGACAATGAAATGGTAAGGTAAAAAGTGCACATATGCAATCCCCGTTGAGATGAAAGAGGTGTTGTTGGCAAAGAAATTACCAGAAATGGTGAATAGGAAAGATCTCCCATGATAAAGGGTACACAACTCTGTCTTGGAAATGAAAGATAATTATGAAAGATAATTTTTACTTGATTAAATTTAGTATCTTGTTCTTAATTTTGTTAAGGAACAAAGAACTATCTAATGATTTATGCATAGACATATTGTTCAAGGAACTTAAAAACATGCAAAGAAAAAATGTAGAATAAAAGTAGGCCAAGCTTGAATTTACTTTGCTCACTATTCAAGCATGAAAAAATTGAAATTTCTCAAAGAGAACAAACCTACGAAAAGAACAAAAAGAGCTAACAGAAGTACTAAAACTTGGCTAACAGATCTAACAAGGGTAAAATAAGTGTAAACAGTGAACAAATTCCAATCAAAAATAAAATCATAGGAGCTGACCACTCACTAAAGATTCCTCCCAATTCTAAGCAAAAAGACCACAATCTTTGTTAAATCCATACAACTAAAGACTAAATGTGGCTAAAACCCAATGATGATAGACCAATGGTATCTAAAGCTGAAGGTTCAACTTGCTTAATTATGGCACTGGCAGAATTCCACAGTCCATTGAAATCACATTTGAATATCACTAAATGATCAGTTACTATGAATGTCACTCACATCTTACAGTCACAGACTATGATCAGCTGAAGAATCACCACTTCAGTTTGTAGCACCCCACTTCCTCCACTGAGAAGCTACGTGGTGCTGAAACCACCCAAATCTAATATAAAAACCTAGATCTAAGAAACAATCAAACAATTTTAAAAAAGTTATGGATAGATTGAGCAGATTTTTTGGTGAAGTTAGTATCTTGTTCTACCAGAAAAGCTGAAACATCAAAAGATGTGGACATAAATGAAACAATTATTTTCCATTTCCTTCCATGTTAGATATGGACGTTGTTCAATTCCTATTTGAGGTAAGATACACTCCCTGCAAAATGAACCAAGAATGTTTTCAACTTCACAAAAAACTCAGCTTAATACCACTTAGTCTTTATCATCTAGTAAACTGAATAATCTAAAACTGAAAGATGACAACCAATGTCTAAGGTAATGAGAAGAACAGAATGATCTAAAATTACAAATCACAAAAATCGGTCATCTACACCAGAAATAACAAACCTACAACAAGTTTTGCCCTCAAAAACTCACTTTTAAAAACAAAATACAAAACAAAAACAATACAAAAAAGGTTGTGAATTAAGGGATGAACAATCAACTTAATAGAAAATTGCTACACAAAGTTTTGTTTGTAAAAAATGTTGAGAGAACTAATCCGAAACAAGTGATCATGTTGAATACATAAACTTAAGGAGTCATGTTCAACATTTCAAAACTCAAGGTGAGTCCTCTCGAGATCTAAATCCTTCAGACCACTGAAACCCTTCCCACCATGCAAACAATGTGGGGTTAATGATCATAATCTGATGATTATATCAAATTAAATTTTGGGTTTGAAGAATAGTCCATATGTGAAATATGTGAAGTTTATGACCATGACCAAAGGGTCATAATCAAATCATCTCTCTAAGAAGATGAATCAAGCCTAGAAACCCTCATTAAGACACAAAAGGTTTGAAACTTATGGTCGTACAGTTCATAACCACAATTGATCACAATGACATTAAGAGGTTTAGAGATCCAAAGCACTTCAAGCTAAGAAACTTTAACTGTCAAATGCTAATAGGATTCTAGAATCCTACCAAGATATGGGTCTCTAAGCGGAATTAAATAAACAAAACAAACCTTTAACCTATTTATATAGAGTGGCATTAGGAAGCCCTTCAAGTACCCTAAAGACATGATTCTCAAGGCAAATGACTGTATCAAAAGTTATCTAAAATAAACATGTAGAACAACAGCCCTACGGTGGTATTTTGAAGATTAATCTACCTGCACCCACTGAAGGGATATGGTTCTATTGAATGTAATGGAATAGTTTTCATAAAAGTAACATTTGTAAAATGGTCTCAAGTACAATCTTGTTACATAAGTCAACTATGTAATGCGAAATACATTGTAAAATTTGATGAGCAAAAGAGGAAATTAAATTCAAATCAACAAAGAAGTTGTGTGATGCTCCCAAGAGTATTTTCTTTTTAAAAAAGTATACCCAAGTGTACCTTGAGTACTCATTAATAATGACAAGAGTATACTTTTCATGGTTAATGGACCTAGGAGTTACAGGTCCAAATAAATCCATGTGAAGAAGATGAAGACATTTTTTAATTGATGGTGTTCGTTTTGTTTTGAAACTGGCTCTATGATTTTTTTTCCATTTTCAAATAATGAACATGGTTTGTCCTTAGAGTAGACAAGAGAGGGAAGACCAATATTTTGTTTGGCCAGTTGATTGATTGTTTTGAAGTTTAGATGTGAGAGTCTTTTATGCCAAATCCACTTTCAGATACTTTGGCAAAGAAACAAGATTCATGTGCTGAAGAGGTCATGTCAAGAACATAGACATCTCTTACTCTGGGAGCAATCATCACAACTTCTTTGTTGGAATTGAATATAATTCCTCTTTTCTCATCAAATTGTACAATGTATTTAGCATTACACAGTTGACTTATGCTAACAAGATTGTACTTGAGACCATTTACAAATGCTACTTTTGTGAAAACTATACCATTACATTTAATAGAACCATATCCTTCAGTAGTGCAGGTAGAGTCATCTTCAAATACCACCTTAGGGGCTGGTTGTTCTACATATTTGTTTAGATAACTTTTGATACCAGTCATATGCCTTGAGCATCCACTGTCTAGGTACTAGATGGGCTTCCTAATGTCACTCTATATAAATAAGTTAAATGGTTAGTTTTGCTTAGAGACCCATATTTTGGTAGGATTCTTAGATCTATTAGCATTTGACGATTCAAGTTTCTTAGCTTGAAGTGCTTCGGATCTTCTAAACCACTCAATGTCATTGTGATCAATTGTGGTATGAACTATACTACCACAAGTTTCACAACCTTTTGTGACATACTGAGGGTTTCTAGGCTTGATTCATCTTCTTAGAGAGATGATTTGATTATGACCCTTTGTGTCATGGTCATAACTTCCACATATTTCACATATGGATAATTGATATAATCATCAGATTTATGATCATTAACCCCACAATGTTTGCATGGTGGGAAGGGTTTCAGTGGTCTGAAGGATTTAGATCTTGAGGAGGACTCACCTTGAGTTTTGAAATGTTGAACCATGCTCCTTGAGTTTATGTATTCAGCATGATCACATGTTTCGTGATAAGTTCTCTCACATTTTTTACAAAACAAAACTTTGTAGCAATTTTCTATAAGATGATTGTTCATCCCATAAAGTTCACAACCTTTTTTGAATTGTGTTTTGTATTTTGTTTGAAGTGAGTTTTGAGGAACTTGTTGAGGTTTGTTATTTCTGGTGTAAGATGACTGATTTTTGTTGATTTGTAATTTTAGATCATTCAGTTCTTTCATTACCATAGACATAGGAATGTCATCTTCAGTTTTAAGATTCTTCAGTTTACTAGATGATAAAGACTAAGTGGTATTAAGCTGAGTTTTTTGTGAAGTTGAAAACATTCTTGGTTCATTTTGCAGGGAGTGTATCTTACCTCAAATAGGAATTGAACAACGTCCATATCTAACATGGAAGGAAATGGAAATTAATTGTTTCATTTATGACCACATCTTTTGATGTTTCAGCTTTTCTGGTAGAACAAGATTTTTAAATTGATTTGATTGTTTTAGATCTAGGTTAAAATTTAGTTTGGGGTTCAGCACCACGAAGCTTCTCCAGTGGAGGAAGTAGGGTGCTACAAACTGAAGTTGATTCTTCAGCTGAATCATAGTCAGTGACTGAAGAGTCAGTGACATTCATAGTAACTGAACATTTAGTGATATTCACATGTGATTCAATGGAGAGAATTCTGCCAGTGCCATAATTAGGCAAGTTGAAACCTTCAGCTTTAGATATCCATGGTCTTTCAACATTGGTTTTAGACACATTTACGTCTTTAGTTGATGATTTGACAAAGACTAAGTCTTTTTGCCTAGAATTGGAGGAATCTTTAGTGAGCTGGTCAGCTCCTAAGATTTTTCTCTTTTGATTAGGAATTTGTTCACTGATACACTTATTTACTTTGCTAGAACTGTTAAGCCAAGTTTTAGTACTTCTGTTAGCTCTTTTAGTTCTTTTCGTAAGGTTTGATTCTCTTTGAGAATTTCAATTTTTTCATGCTGAATAGTGAGAAAATCAAGCATGGCCTATTTTAATTCTAACAATTTTTCTTTGCATGTTTTTAGTTCTTGAACAATATGTCTATGCTTAATCATTAGATTAGTTCTTTGTTCCTCAACAAAATTAAGATCAATATACAAATAATCAAGAAAAAATTTTCTTTCATAATTATCTTTCATTTCAAGAAGAGTGTGTACCTTTCTCATGGAGATCTTAACCCATTCACCATTTCTGGCAATTTCTTTGCCAACAACACCACTTTCATCATCAGCGAGTGCCATGAGCACTTTTACCTCTACCATTTCATTGTCATTTGATAATACTTCCTTTTCATTCCATTCATAAGCTTCAGCTACCAGACCTTTGTTTCTAACTTGAGAAGATTGGGATGTTGAAGCACCTAGACTAAGGAGGGCTAGTTTGGCCTTGACTTTGTTGTATTTGGCTTCAAAGTCCTTGTTGGCTCTCAGTTCAGGTTTTTGTTGTTGTGAGGAACTGATGAACTTTGGTTGAGGATTGTTTTGATGAGTATGAGGGAACTGAAGTCTTTGAGAAATAGTCTTTTGCAAAGTGACATTTTCTGCCACATTTGTGGCATTCAGTTTGTTCAGTTGCCTTTGCACCACTGAACCTTTAAGTGTCTTTTTTTAAAAATCTTTTAGACTTGGTTAAAATAGCTCTTTCATGAAATTCCATTTCTAGGTCATTCATGTACTCTTGACTGCTTCTGTATCATCTTCATCATCACGACTATCTTGAAAGTCTTGGACAATAGAGGTTAAGATGAAGGCAGTTGACAAGGGTGTAGAGAATTTTTCTTTTCAGTGTTGTAAATACGATCGATTAGATTTTCTTCATACTTGAGTTTTCCAAATAGAGAAGCAAGCTTAGAATCCCTAACATGGTTAGCATTTCTGAGACTTTGGCAGAAACTTAGCCTCTTCTTTGGTAACCCATTGATGAAACCAGTATTTATTTCATGCTTTGAAAGTTTAATACCATCATTTACTAATTCATTCATCAAAGCTTTGTATCTAGTTAAAGTTTGTGTAAGAGTTTCTCTTTCCTTAAATTTGAAGGTATTATAACACAACTTAAGTTCCATGAGCCTATTTTTGTTCACATCAAAGGGGCCCTCATGATATAGTATCAGGTCTTCCTAGGTTGCTTTTGTTGTTTCACAATTGATAACAGAATTCATTTGGTCATCTGGTAGGACAGACATAATGAGACTTTTAACTCGCTGATCCAAGTTAGTAGCCTTTATTTCATTGTTTGGCCATTATGCTTCAGGTTTTTGTACACCAAATGTCATTGGGACATTTGGACCATTAAGAATAATGATTTTGAACTGAGGTTCAATACCAACTATGTGGTACATGGACCTTTTCTTCCAATTTGTGAAGTTTTTCATCTTTAGTAAGGGAGCAACATTTAATTGACCACCCCTATATTATGGAGTTTGTGGTATTTCTGCTGCCATTTATGGATCTTGATATTAAAATCTATTTGAGCAGTTTATAAAAAGGTTTTTGGAAAAGGTTTTACAAATCAAGCTGCTCTGATACCACTTGTTGGTCCCCTTGAATGTGATATATGGTTTATCAACTTAAACTAATCACATTCATGGCAACAGAGTGTATGTTTTAAATAAATATATAAGACATAATAAGAACAAGTTTAAAACAACACAAGATGTATTTTTCAAAGTATAAATTCTTAATAGAAGGAATAAACAATCTATGACATACTTTGCTTGCGCAATAGCAAAGTAGTTGAATGAAAACTTGGTGATCTCTTCTCTAACTTAAACTCAAACCTAGGTATTGAGTTTAAGTATAAACTTTGTAACCAACACTGAAGCTAAAGCCTAAGTGGTTTTATAGTTTGATTCGAGGAGTAAATAGCTCTTGAATGTGTTTCACATTAATTGCAAGAGATGATTATTTACTCCCATACAATATTCCTTTAAAACTCAAGGAATTAGGGTTTACAATGAGGTTCCTTATACACATGTCAAGCATTGGATGGGTGGTTGTTACAATTTAATGCTGCCATACTTTAAGGTACAAGGAAAAGTCCTTTAGGGAAAGTTGTTGTACTTCTTTACCAACTTTAGAAGTAGTCATTCCCAAGGAGATATGCTTTATTCTTTTTTATATAAAGCATATCTTTTTCCTGCATTGTAAACCTTCTAGAAGTGAAACATTTCATTTCAGCTTCTGAAAGGAGATCTACATCGTTCAGCTTGGCATTGCCAACCAAACTAAACTAAGGCTCTTGCTAAGGTCTTCTTCAGTTTCTGAACCACCACATAAACTATAGTGAAGATATTACTTGATCTTCTAAGTGCCTGAAGAGCTAAAGCTGAACTGTCTTCAGCTAGACTTAACTTAGGGTATTTTATCTTTAAATCTACTAAGAGACTGAAGGTTACTCAACTGGCCCAACAGAATGAACGCAACAAATAATAAAACACTTACAGTGACATGTATCATGTTCTGCCATGATAAAAGCTAGTACATATAAAAGTGTGCATGGGATTATCGCTACAATTTAAAAAATAGTATTTTTAGCATCTTACCTCAAATCTTGTAGCCTGAACACTAAAAATAGTTTAGGTTGGGTTTCTGAAACTAAAACCGTGATACTAATGTTACGGACAATGGGGAGAACAAACTCTACTAAAACCACAACATAATTTGACTAGTAAATAATAATAATATTAATGGTTAAATAAAGCATTAACATCAATAATTAAAATATACCTAGAACATTTTTAGTATGTTGGTTCCATAAAAAAAAGATTCTAACATTCATGTTACACTCACCAAACATGCCATCGAGGTCAAAAACTAAGATCGTTGTGATGGGTTACTTGCGTAAAGAAAACAAACACGAAAAGGTTAGAAGGCTAATGAATAATGCACCCCTTTTTGGCTGTGGATATATTGGCTCCGTATTAGGGTCTCGTATCCTAATAGATATCTACCTTATTTAAATTTAGATTAGATATTGGCGAAGATAACTAACTCTTTTAAAAAGATTTTACACAGTATAAGAATTAATACTTATGTAAATCTTATATTTGGAAACACGATTCTGATGAGACGCGTATAATTGTTGATTTTATTTTTGCTCTTTCAGTACCAAAGTTACACAGATCGCACCCACCTTCACATAAGTTGTTTTCTCACAATTTCCATGTATCAATGTTTGGTGTTTTTAAATACATGATACATCAATTTGCGATTGAAAACGTTGTTGTTTCGATGTGGCCTATGTAGTTGGACTAAAAAATTTGGTCAGTCGAGTTTTTTTTATTTTGTTTGGGATATATTGAGGTGTGTGGTGTACGCTTTCTCACACACACTTGTTTCCTTAAGGTTTAACATCGAACCTTTCATACATGCAGATACATTTGATGCTTTAACTTTTTTGTGGGTGTCTGATGGATCTAGCAAAGGGTTTGAGGGGTTGTTGTGATTATCAGGATGGTGGGGAGTTTGGATTTTGGGGTTTTTGCTGATGGTGGGTTGCTTATTTATGTGCTTCCTTTGTGTTCTAATAAAGGTATTTGGTTTGATTATGATATACTATTTAGGGTTTTGATTTAGGGTTTCTTTTGTTGATAAGTGCTCTACTAAAGTGATTTGTTTGTTAAAGTTGTTGTTTGTGCTCTTTATTCATAAGTGCTCTATTAAAGTGTTTTGTCTATTAAAGTTGTTGTTTGTAATCTTTAGCTGTTATAGGGTTTACATTTTGTTGGGTTTTTTGTGGAGTTCATGAAAGTTTTTTGTTCAGATTATGTATTAATGGTTAGGTTTGTATGTCTGAAATAGAGTTGTTATGAGGGTTTGGAACTGTTTTTTTGGTATTATATTGGATGAATTTTAATGAAAGTGGTTTGCCGGT
>BQNB010041259.1:0-21897 GCA_026074375.1 Tanacetum coccineum
TATATATATATATATGTATATATATATATATATATATATGTATATATATACGGTTACGGACGTCTAATTTCAAACATTATGATGATTTGTAGATGTAAGCAATAGTGATGCTGATAATTTGGATAAAAGTATTTTGTTCTTATACCCTTTTATCGTGTTATCACAGGATGTCTACCCCAGTGTTTATTGACCCAGAGAGTTCCACTCAGGCTGACGGGGCTCAGAGCTCCCGTGTGCCAGTACCATTGCCGGAGGACCCCTATGAGGCCATTAGGCGGGCTTATCTAGTTGGGACGGACACTGAATCCGAACCTTTCGAGGACCTTGGGACTGAGTCGCCCGTGTCACCCCACGTTGTAGCATCACCTATTTTGTTCCCTGATAGTACACCACCTGTTGGTCATGTTGAGGAGTCAAAGGGTTCTGGCACATCTAGTGCGGGATCCACGTCATCGGATTCCACCACACCTCTTTCACCAGATAACCCGCTTACCCGTGATACACCCGTTTTGGTTCCATCTCTTCGTAGGACTGCACGTATGGCCGTGCGTGTCCAGCCTGTGTTGTCACCTGGCTACTCTGCTCGTATAGCGGAGGCAGCATCTATGTCTGATGTAGCATTTCATAAGAGGTTTAGATCCTCTTATGAGAGTTCACCATCCCCATCACCTACCCTTCCAGTCCGGAAGTGGTATAGAGGTACGTCTGAGCTTATTTTGGGTACTGATAGTGAGGGAGATGAGTTAGGGGATGAGGAGGTTAGTTTGGATTCTGATAGTGGGAGTGAGGATGCAGAGGACGAGGGTCCTGCTGCAGGGGATGATGATCCTAGTTTGGATGATGAGGATTATGGTTTAAATGATAAGATTCATGGTATGGACAACGAGGGTCATAGTGTAGAGAGGGATGGACTTGGTTTGGAGGAGGAGGATGAGGTTGTACCTGAGGGTCAGCAGAAAGCAGCCCTAGTTGTGGAGACAACTGTGGGAGAGCCTTTAGGATTGGGTTATGGGGCGCTGAGACGCCGAGAGTTAGCAGATGAGGAGGATCAGAGGTATAGTACGTTTGAGGCAGGTCAGGGTTTCGGTTCCGCACCTGAGCCCGAGAGATCAAAGAGTGTGTCAGCATTTAGACAGCCCGCACTCACCACTTGGACAGACCCGGAGGATGGTACGGTTTATATTGATGTACCTACTTACCCACCATCAGCACCACCTGTACAGACACCACCTTCACCCGATTGGACACCCGGTTCACTTCCCATTTCTCCATCACATTTTGATGTTCCATCACCCGTTTCATCACCCCTGATATCGTTGACCATCCCATCACCAGTGGCTACCCCGACAGCTACCATCCCAGTTGATGAGGACCAGTTCATAGAGGTAGGAGCCTAGTTAGAGCTTTATAGGAGTATACTTCAGGCCCATACCCAGCGTTTAGACGCGATGCCACCCACCTTGTTTGTAGAGATTGATAGGGATGTGAGGGAGTTATACACTAGATCGGGGGCAGTTAGGGATGAGATATTTTCTTAGAGGTATCTGCTCAGGAGTTTGGAGCAGGAGTAGGAGAGGGCTGTTATGACATTTAGAGCTTTGTGGAGGCCCGTGCTGGCATTGGAGACATGGGCAGGACATGTAGACCCCCGGATGGCAATTATGTCACGGACAAGATATGATGACCATAGGTTGGTTTATGATTTGTTAGTACAACAGACTTCTCTGCAGCATGAGCTGCAGAAGATGAGGGGACGTGTTAGTGCCTTAGAGCAGGAGAGGGATCGTGGAGAGCAGTAGATGGTATAAGGTTTGGTTAGCGTTTTGTATAGCATTAAACTGAGTAGCGTCGGTTAATGTTAGTATTCTGAACGAAAAGGTTTCTTTTAGAAGTGGTAGTTATGTCTCTTGTTGATGAGCGAACTATGTTGAAATTATTGTCATAATAGTAGAGAAAACATCGTTTGGCGATTGTTCTTTTGTGAGTTATCAGTATGAGTGGATAAGATTTGAGATGCGATTAGTTGTTGTGTTAAGACCGCCGCCTATTTCCTTATTAGGATGTGGCATGCGATGTGGTATAGATTTTTGAAACGGCCTTTCCTAGGATGAGTAGTGCCGAAATGGTTAACCAAGCAAGGTTGCTTGGGGAATTTTGAGTGTGAAAGTATTGGTATAGCAGAATGTGAGTCGTGTTGTGTAGGACCTATACCCCGTAGGGTTAGTCCCGTTGGTTGGATAATTAGAAAGATTTGGCAATGCCAAATTCTGATTTAATAGTCGTCACGCCGAGGACTGGATCAAATCCTGACACCCGACTGGGACTATGTGACTTAAGTTTGAAGGAATTATGAGAACTGAGGAGTTAGTAGGAAGCTATCGTACTCTTACGAGTGGTATTAGAATGTTATGAGATTATGTGGTTTGCAATTTTGGCTGTAGAGTGACCATGAGTCTGTGTAAGATGTGATCTATGGAAAGAGTTAGTCTTTAGGGGGATCGTAAGAAACCTCATCTGAAGAGACTAAACCTTAGTGATTGATGTGATTTTGTAAGGAATGGAATTTCCTGTTAGTGTTGTGAATCGATGATACGAGTTGAATTTCGGGGCGAAATTCCTTTAAGGGGGTTAGATTGTGATAACCGGTAATCTGCCTAGGGTTAAGTGTTATAAAATATTATGGTTTTGTATTTTTGAAGTCTTTCGATCTTGTCAGTTTTCCTGATGGAAGCTGAAAAGTTGACTTCTGTTGACTAATTTGCGTAAAAACGGTTTCGGTTTAACCAGGAGTTTGATGGAGTATTAAGTTCGTAAATGAATCTCTTTTGATTCATTTTTCTGTTTTAGTGTGGTTTTGAGGTTTTCTGTGCTTTCCGAAAAGTTTTCCCGCGATTTGCAAAAACTCGTCGCGCAGCACGTACCGGCACGACGATTTAATTAAGTGTGGAGGTTTATGAGTTGTGAATGGTTAATTGTTTTATGATTAATAAATCATAATTTTTTGAAGTGTAAATGATTAAATTTTAAATCGTGAGTGTGAGATTTAAAGGTTTATTTGAAAACGTTGTTTCCCATGAATTTCGATAATCGGATTGTAAGCAGATCGTGAAAAAGGTGAAAATTTTGGCAAATTCGATTTGTCAAAACCTATTATTGGAGGTTTGAAAGTGTTTTTTTTAAAGTTGAGGAGCAAGGTTCGATGAGTTTTTGTTAAAAAGTTGAGTCGGCCAGTAACGGCTCAAATTAGATTGTTGAGCAAATTAAAGAGTTAGGTGACATGTGAATAACTCAGTTTTATGGAAAAATGATTTTGGACGCAATAAAAATATGAACTAATTTCGGTTGGCATTTTAAAGATATGAAAAATTGGTTTTTAAGTGATCCCGACACGAAAAGTTAAACCCGAACCCTTCCTTGGATCCCTTCTAGGCGTGTGCAAGCAAAAGGGAACAACAAGGCTCAAATTTAGCTAAGTTATCCACCCTTTGTACACATATATGCTTCCATCCACCACATTTTCACATACATGCACCTTCCAAAATTTTGAAAACAAAAATATTCTCTCCCTTTTTCCTCTGTGGTTTCGACGAGCACACACACACATACACTTTTGATTTTTGAAGATTTATCAAGAGCGGGGTTATAAGAATTGATAGTGGGTCGTTATTGGTTGAACACAAGTTATTTCATAAGGTTTTTGGGTCATCTTCTCCGCGTCCAAAACTCGAACCAAACTCATCATTTTGTAAGTTTTTCTAAAACTAAAATTTTATTGTACTTCTAAGCTTCTTATGGTATGTTAATGCTAGTTGTACAAGTTGATCGTCATAAAGATTAAGTCTTGATGTTTAAAAAGGGGTGTTTGTTCGCGTGTGATATGAACAAAATAATAAGGGTTTTGAGTTTGAACATAATGGTTGTTGTGGTAATTTTTCTTTTTGTAAGGATGATTATTTTCAAGCTTGTGGCTTATTCAATAAGCTCATAGAGATTATTTGGTTTTCATTAGGCTTCCAACATGGGCTTGGCCTATTGGTTTTGTTCGTTGGGCTCGGTGTGGGCTCGGCATGGGCTCGGTTGGCCAACCGAGGCCCAACCGAGGGTGCGTTGGGTTAAGTCCGGCCCACCAAGGGTCCGTTTGGATTGGTAAGGCCCGATAAGGGTGTGTTTGGTTACGCGGCCCAAGTAGGGTGTGTTTGTTTGTCATGGCCCAACGACGGGTGGGTTTCGGCCCATCCAATGGTCTGTTTGGCTTTATTTGGGTACCGCTATAGGCTCGGCCCATTTTGATATTGGCTTATTGATTTTGGACTTATATTTTTGGCTTATTTGGTTTAAGCTTTCTTCGATTATGACTTATTTTGAGCTTGTGATTTTTGGCTTTTATAAATAAGCTTATAGCTTATTTGGATTTCGGATTTATATATTAAGCTTATAGCTTATTTGATTTTCGAGCTATGTAAAAAGATATATTCAAAGAAAAATAAATTTTAAATATATATTTTAAGTAGTGGTGCATTGATTCGGCTTAATGGACTCAAGGTCCATTGGGTCTTGGTATATATATTTTGGGTTTATGAAAAAAAACATATGGATTAAGTTATGATATCGGGCTAAGTATTTAAAACCGTAATAGGCCTTGGGGCCCAATATGAAGTAAGTGGACTAATGGATTTGAGTTGGATTAAGAGGGATTTTTGTTGGAATGGTCGAATGTAAAAGGATTATTTTGTTACGGGTTAATAATTCATGATGAAAGTATTCATGTTGTCGGAAAATGACGGATTTGTGAAAAGTGTTTTGGTTAAGGTTTAAAACCTTGGGGAAAGTCGTAAAGACGTACGGGTCATGCCAAATTTTTGAAAGATTTATATACTTAGAGATTTTTGCTAACGGAGATAAAGTTTTAATAATTTAATAAAATATAGTTATTTTACTTGGAAAACTTATGACGAGATGTTGTACCCTGTTAGCCCGATAATAAGAAGAAGTTATAATAAAATATTACTATTTTATCTAAATAATCAAGTATTTAGTGAATATATATATATATATATATATGTATATATATATATATATGAGATAAAGAGTTTGGGATGATATGAATTTGGAATGAGATTTTTGGAATGATAAAGAAAGGATTTTGCGCGAGTTAGGGCGAACACTTGTAAAATAAGATAATTTTGTCCGAGTATTGATATAGTGAGTATGTATTAGGTCATTGCCGGGTACATTGTGCGCTTGCGTAAAGATTTGTTGTGATCTGCTTTATTGAGATTGTGTGGGTGCTTTGATTGCTGATTGAGGTGAGTTCTCATCCTTGGTTTTTGAGCTCTTGCTCGTTCTTTCGTCAGTTTTTCACAGATTATTTTGGTCAGTTGTACCGTTTAACCGATCGAGGTGTTGAAATTAGTTGTATTGGTGTCACACTTTGCCCAAGTGTTTTTAGTCGTTTTCGCATAATTACCACACAACCATAAAATGAGATAAAATATTGATAATGAGATAAGTCTTGGTAACAAGACGGCGGTTTTTGTAATGAGATTAACGTTATGAGATAACGAGTTTGGGATGATATGAATTTGGAATGGGATTTTTGAAATGATAAAGAAAGGATTTTGGACGAGTTAGGGCGAACACTTGTACAATAAGATAATTTTGTGTTAGTATTGATATAGTGAGTATATATTAGGTCGTTGCCGGGTACATTGTGCGCTTGCATAGAGATTTGTTGTGATCTGCTTTATTGAGATTGTACGGTTGCTTTGATTGCTGATTAAGGTGAGTTCTCGTAGCCCTACTTTTTACTGTTTTTCCGTTGGGGGAAATGATACTCAAATGTGTTTTGAAATGTTTTGAATTGATCTATGCGAAATGTGGTTTCGTTTTTGGGACAAAATATGTGCTTATGACTGTTATGTGAATATTATGTGTTGATTTACTTGCGTGTACTGTGTTTGGCATGACAATGTTTTATGTGGTACTTGTATGTACTGTGTTTGGCATACAAGGTTTTGTGTGGTACTTGCATGTACTGTGTTTGGCATGGAAGGTTCTGTGTGGTACGCCTTAATATAGTGCTCCAGCTGGTAGGCCCTTTAGGTGCGTTAGTGATTTGGGAGTTACGACTTCGGGTTTATTATTGGATGTTGAGATATGACTAGCGGAGATGCTATGTCTTGGATTGTTAGCATATATTCACTGTCATATAGCACTATTGTCCACTGTTGAAATATTGGCACAACTTTTGGGTTTAAGGTCAAACCTACGAGCTCACCAATATTATTGTTGACGTTTTCGAGTATCATTTTCAGGTGTGTCAAATCAAAGGTATGTGATTGGTATTAGAAGAGAAAAGATGTAACCCAAGAGGACTGGGTAGAGATGAGCGTGGTTTTAAATATGATAAGTTTTTTTTAACTTGTAAAGTTCTGTAAACTTCAATTTTATTAATGTAAATTCTAAAGTGTATGATCTTGTATCTTGTGCGATGAATGGTATCGTCGCATCTCGGGTTTCCGCAATTGACGGGGTGTGACACTTGAAACCTCACTTTTGGTCATCCCGTGAATCCTTATAACGAAGGAGATATGCCTTTTCAAAGTCGGACTATTTTCTGGAAATTTAATAAAGTTCCTGCATAGATTTTTACTAATAAAGTGAGTTGTTTGGAATTTAAATTGAGGTTTTTGGGTGTTTTAGAGTCCGAAAGAGCTATAAAATCCTTAACAAATATTGTAGTATTACATATATATTTTCTATACGCGTCAAAAACTTTCAAAAATATTATTACGTAAGTGAGATAGGATTTATTAAATTGATTACTTAAAAATAATGGTAAATTATATACTTATGAATTAAAATGGCGAATTAAACGTAAATGTTATTTTAACTTATAAAACTAAAATGCAAAATATTAGGTGGTGATATAAATTTATAAAAATATATTTGCATCACTTCATTTCATTTGCATAGTCCTAAACGACGCATTACTTATTAGGTTGCTTTCGGAACTTGTTGTGACGTTTCACCTACTTGATTATTCACAATTCAATACTTTCACTTAAGGTGAGTTTATAGCCCGCTTTAACTTATTTATAATTGTTTTACAACTCTCAGGGTGAGATACATTGCTTGTTTCGCATTTAGATGCAAGTACCTTTTAAATGATTACGGATTAGCCTAAGTAGCGATAGCCCACTATGCCCAATTATTATGAACCGTTAATTACGTGTTGTAAGCACGAGTGTTATAAATAAATCTATTTAGGATTGACATCCCCGTTCAGGTATGTAGCGCTTTAGTTTCAGAGGACCAAAACTAACAGACGTATACCATGTCGGACTTAGGGTGTTACGGGTTGAACACCTACTCGGGTACTTTATTTGCATGAAATTGCATACATATTTTGTTGTAGCTTCAGGGTCATGAGTTTAGCGTAATCGTAATTACTTTTTGTGATATTGTGTGCGTACAATAGTCATACACTTTGAAATCTTGACATTTTTTAAGTTTGTATTTCTTAGGTGCTTAACTTGCTATGAGTTTTTTTCAAGTGCATTGGGTCTCCATTCATTCAAGATGATATCTTCATGGATTTCACTTGCACTACTTTATCCTTGTTGTATTTTAAACAATTATATTCATTCGATGCAAACATGGGATAATTGTTTTTAACGTATTCCGTTTAATGAAACAACGAGGTTATCATTTAAACGACACATGTAGAGGTCATTCCCTATTATCTTGTACTTATGTATTATGAAGTAACCCCCCCTCGGTTACCTTTTCGCTGCCACATATTTTGGAGGTGTTACAAAGCTTGTCATAGATCATGTTGAGCGTGTCATCACTAAACTTGTGTATTTCATCAATTCTCATCAACATCTTTTGCTTGTCATTTCCTAGGTACACAACTCCCATTGGATATCTTGTGGTGAAGATATCCAGTCATGAACTGTGGCTTCATCAAGTTGAGCTGTGTTTAATAGCTTTCCACTCCTAACTGTGTATCTTCTATTCTCTTCTTGATTACAATTCTTCTGATGTAGAGTTGACGGGAATTAATCAGATCAAATTCATTAATGCTAACTAAGTTATGTATCTTGTCCTGAATCTTGAGGAGATATAGATCTTCGATGTCGTTTTGGTTCAGCCTTGGGAAGTAAGCCTCTGCAAAAGTGTACTCCTTCTGATCTGTTCTTTTAACGACAATCTCCTTCAAGTATCCGTATCCATATCTTTTTTCAATTGTTATCCTCTGCACACTGATGATCTTGATCTTTGAATAAACATCACGAGCTGATGGGTGTCTAATGCTTCCTTTGTAGAACCATTTACGGTTATCTCTCTAGTAATGAATACCTAACTTATCATTTCTATCATACTTGTGAATTCTTAGGCTCTAAAGGTGAGGAATCATTTCTTCAATTCCTTCATTCTCATACCTTGCAGGTTTAATCTTTGACAACGATGGAGCATACTTTTTTTCTTCATTTCCATGCTTCAAATACTTTAAGTCTTTGTTGAAGAAGTATATCGTTGGGATGGTCTTACTACCAGGAGGTCCTTCCAGTGGTAGTGGTTTGCTAAGATCTATGTGGAATCTTTCTCTTTTTGGATTTGTCCAATCAATTTTGTCAGGCATCGCCAAGTGGCATTTCTCCATGTTATACTCCAATTCTATGTTGTTCTTGAACCTATTCTTCAATAACTTGAATGTTAAACCTTCGAGGTCTGCTTTGGTGATATTGTCCTTGTTCAGGAAATTCTTCATACTTTTAGCAAACATTATTGTCAACCCTATTTAAAGCTCGTATTCCCCTGGATCCTTGTCAGCATCAACGAGTTTATTGAACCAGCTTTGCTCAGGAAGTTATTCAATCTTTTTCTCACCAGGTTGCTTGAACCAATGAGCATGCTCTCCACTGAATGCATCATGATGAACTTTTTCCTTGTGTTCTTGTCTTGGTTTTTCAACATCTTCAAATCTTTAAAAGTTAGAGGAATCGCCTGGAGCTTTTTCTTTCTTAGACGATGACCCACCAACACCCTTTCGTATCTTTATCTTTTTCTCCCCTCATGATTTTCAGGAGGATCCTGATCTCGTGAGATCGCTTCTTACAAGAGGGCTTTGCTGATCCGTATCGTGCTTGAAGTTTATCGATCTGCATGATTCTTGTAAAGCATCATAAAAAGCATGATGTTTTTCATGAGTCAGGTATGCAGCTATTTTAAACATCTTTTCATACAGCTGATGTTTCAGCTCATACTTTGTAGGATCAGTAGATGGTGTAGAGGAGGACTGAATAAATTGATCAAATTATTCTTCATCACATCTAGGACAATTCTTTCAAGTCAAGGTTGAAAATAGTTAGAGACTGCTTTAGGCACAAACTTCGGTAGTTGATTCTTTACCTCGTTAATCACATTAGCTTGAACTGAGTCTTCAATGGCTTCAACATGATTGATCTGTGCAAGAGCATTTAACTTTTGCTCATGTTCTTCTAGATTTTGCATGATAGCCTTTTTAGAAGTGTCTTGGCTCTCTTTTGCTTTGACTTTGTTAGTGGAGTGTTTGTTGTGGTAGCCGGTGGAGATTTCATCACTTGATCAACGGGAGCCTCATCTTATACTTCAAGAATAATGTTAAGGAGCGGTACAACCGTGAGTGTATAAATATCAGTGTACACAGGTTCATGCATCAGATCAGTCATTTCTACTTCAGGAGTCTCATTCAAGTATCGACTGACATCTTATTGAGAGGTAGTAGTGACACTGAGAATGTGAGGTTGAAGTTGTGTTTGTGGTTGCTCTAGCTCTTTTTCATGTACAAGAATTCCAAAACCTTCTGTCTAATCTTCTTTGGTATCAAAATCTTTATTATAGTCGTCAACATTATCTCCTTTATCAGAATCATTATCGCTTTCAGTCTTGTCATCATCACTTGATTCCCATATAAAGTTATCAGAAGAGTCATTGTGAACTAGAGAGTCTGGTACTACACTTGAGCCTTCTCTTGGACCCTTTCTGATTTCATCCAAAATACATTCTATCCTGATTTCTTTTGCGCCTTTCGTGAGATTCAAAAGTAGATGCGCTTCAGGTGAGACATGTTCATGAGCTTTGAGCTTGAACTTCAACAGACCATTGTATTTGTTCACTTCTTTGTCAAGCACTAAAGCAACCTGTCATGCTTTTAATCTTCATTCCTTTTATCTTTTCTTATTCTCTTATAAATTGACTGACTTAGCTAAATCAACAGCCTGGTCAAGATCTTCTAGCAGATTATCAACATCAATGATTGTTCTGTGTCGTCTTGGAACTTAAACTTTCTTCTGCTTAGGAGCATTAACTTCCAATCCTCCTTTGCACATATACCCTATACCTCGACCCCTTCCTAGAGTAAGAGCACCTAATTGAGCATTTATAGACTTAGTGTTAGGAATACGAAAGTGTCGGCCACTTCCATAATTATTGTATGACGGGCTCGTAGTATAATTGTTAGAACTTAAGCTATTAAGACCCAAGGCCCATGGTAAGCCCATCAATAATACCATGGTCGGCCATAGACTAAGTATTTATACCCCTCTCTATGCCTTGAAGAGGGTTGGTTGTTCACTATTCTTAATCTAATTTTTATTTATTTTCCTTTCACTTTCTAGAAGTGTTCATCCCTCCTTTCTCTCTCTAGTTCTTCATTCTTTTGTGTGTAAGATTAGATAATCTATATTCTACAATTGGTATCAAGAGCCATGGGATGATATAGTTTGGTGTTGTGTGCGTTTGTTTACTTAGTTTTGTGCGTGCATTTTTTGTTTGAACCATATACAAAATATTTCATATTTTGTGTGTTCTAATACCATAAAGTTCATTACTTTCTTGTTAACTATCGATAGTATACTTGGTTTAAATCAAAAATTCATACATCACAAATCTTCATTTTTTTGTATTTTTGGTTCAAACTAGTTTTTGAGTCCAAAATCTTGATCCGGAAATTTTTTGTGTTAAAATCATAAAGTTTGTGTTTTTAAGGTTCTCCTAGTCTTAGAATAGCAAGAAGTACAAGTATTTCAAGTAAAAACGTCAAAAATTATGTTTTTAAGTGATTTGAAGTGTTTGAAGACGGCTTTTTATACACACTGTTTGAATCCAGCGATTTATACAAGTTGAATCCATCGATTTATACATATTTGAATTCAAAAATTTATACATTTGTGCATTCGGCGATTTATACGTGAGGCATTCTGGCGATTTATACGTGAGGCATTCCAGCGATTTATACGTGTCAATTCCAGCGATTTATACGTGTCAATTCTAGCGATTTATACGTGTTAATTCCAGCGATTTATGCATGATAATATCTAATGATTTATACCAAAGTTATATCCAGCGATTTATACCTAAAATAAAATCCAGCGATTTATACCTCACTATATCCGGCGATTTATACCTGTTTTCAAGCGGCGATTTATACGTCCTTCTTAGGGTGATTTATACTCGTACCTTGGAAGATTTATATAGCCTTGGAGATTTATACGGTTTTTCTGTGATCTGTAAAACCCCGCGAAGTACTTTCTTGGTTTTATCAAGAATAGTAAAATCCCGTGTAATCTTAAGACTTATTCACTTAATACAAACATCAATTTATCACAACAACCACTTATCACTGAACGATCAAAAGGTTATCTTTTCTCATCAAATTGAAATGGATTCAATTATTCCACTTGGACAAAAGAATACTCTTGCTGAGTACATGATACTCTCTGGTGCTGACAATCGTCCACCAATGTTGGACAAGGACTTGTATGATTCTTGGAAAAGTTGAATGGAACTTTAAATGTAAAATAGAGAGCATGGGATAATCATACTTGAATTAGTTGAAAATGGTCCACTCATTTGGCCTACTGTTGAAGAGAATGGAGTTACCAGAACAAAGAAATATACTGAATTATCTGCTGGTGAGAAAATCCAAGCTGATTGTGATATGAAAGCAACCAATATCATTCTTCAAGGTCTTCCAGCTGATATCTATTCACTTGTGAATCATCACAGAGTTGCTAAAGATTTATGGAAAGAGTTCAATTACTCATGCAATGTACCTCTTTGACTAAACAGGAGAGAGAGTGTAAGCTGTATGATGCATCTGATAAGTTTACTCACATCAAGAAGGAATCACTTCATAAGTATTACTTGAGATTCACTCAGCTGATTAATGGCATGAACATTTACAACATGAAAATGGAGCAATTTTAAGTTAATACCAAGTTCTTAAACAGTCTTCCACCATAATGGAGTAAGTTTGTGACTGATGTCAAGCTCGTAAAGGATTTGCATACTACCAAATTTGATCAGCTTCATGCATATCTTGAACAACATGAAATCCATGCAAATGAAATCCGTCTTCTGTGTGAATGCAATCAAGATCCACTTGCATTTGTCGCAAATCAGCAGATGACACCACCTTATTTTAACACTTATCAGTCTTCATACAACAATCCTCAGCTTTAATAACAGTCTCCACCATCTCAAATTGGATCAATTCATCCCAATCAACTTTACTCATCTTCTTATCCATCATAACATCAATTCAATCATTCATTTGTTCCACCATCATATCCATATCAGTCTCAAATGAATCATCAAACCTCATCTGTTCCACAAATTGCTTATCAATCACCTCAAGTTTCTACACAATTAATGACTGAGTCACCTCTTGTGGGCTCAGGTTTTGCTGTTCCTATTTTCTCTCAAGAGATGATCCAATTGCTTGTCTCAACAAAGCAATGGCTTTTCTAACAGGAGTAGCTTCCTCAAGGTTCCCCTCAACCAATAATCAACTTAGAACTTCATCGAATCCAAGAAACCATGCAACTATTCAAGATGGCAGGGTCATAGTGCAACAAGTTCATAGGAGACAAGGGCAAAGTTATTCTGGTACTGGGTATAAGAGTAATGCTACTACTTCTGGGGGAACAATGCAAGCGGACTAACAAGGGTTGTTAAATGCTATAACTATGAAAGTAAAGGACATATGGTAAGGCAATGCACTCAGCCTAAGCGACCAAGGAATGCATCATAATATAAGGAGAAAGCAATGTTGGCTAAAGCTCAGGAAGCTGGACAAATTTTGGATGAAGATCAACTCGTATTTCTTGCAAATCCAGGGGTTCCAGATGGTCAAACTTTTCAGACAATCATTCCAAACAATGTTGCCTTTCAGACTGAGGATCTTGATACTTATGATTCTGACTGTGATGATATCTCGAATGCAAAAGCGGTTCTCATGGCCAACATTTCCAACTATGGTTCTGACGTTATCTCAGAGGTACCTCATTCTGAAACCTATCTTAATGAGATGGAAAATCAAAGTGTGCTTGCAATGCAGGATTTTGAATAACCACCAGCTGTGGATATTATAGATAATGAGATACATAGTGATAACAATATCATTCCGTACTCTTAATATTTGCAAGAAACACAACAGGCAAATGTTCAAGATACTCATTTGCAAGCATAACAAGATTTAATGATATTATATGTGATAGAACAAATGTCGGAACAAATGATTAATCATGTAAATAATTGGGAAAAGGCTAATAAGGAACAAAATAATGAATTAGTAACCGCTGAGCTAGAGAGACATAAAGAATGAGTTAAAACTTTTGAACAACGTCTTAACATAGATTAAGTAGTCGTGAAAAAATGATTGATTCTCAAATGGATGATATGATTAAGGAAAAGATTGCACTGAAAGAACAAGTTGACTCACTTGAGCAAAATCTTTCTAAACAAATCAAAGAAAAAGAATGATTATTGCAAACATTCACAGTTTTCAAAAGTGAATCCAAAGAAAAGAAAGATAAATATATGGAAAACGAAATTGATTTGGAAAAGAAGATAAAGGAACTTGATAATATTCTTTTTAAAGTGGGTCAATCTGCTCAAACATTGCACATGTTAACTAAGCCAGAAGCCTTCTATGATAATATATACAAACAAGCTCTATGTTATCAAAATCCGTTTCACCTTAAGAAAGCTCAGCGGATTAAACCAACCTTGTATGATGGTATTGTTATGTCTGATAAACATGTTGCTATGCCTGTGATTGATGATGGGGAAATATTGATTTTGGAAGAAGAGAGTCGATCAAAAATGTCTGAAAAAGAAAAAGATCTAGAGGCTATTAAATAAAACATTTCTCATAAACCTATTGATTATGAAAAAATAAATAGACTAACTGGAGATTTTGGGAAACGTTTTACTCCACAACAAGAATTGTCAGCTGAACAAGCTTTCTGGTTGCGTATGTCTGATCCTACCAATAAACTTTCTGATGCATTACCTGTTAAAATCGAAGCTCCTAAGGAACTTCCTAAGATAAGCTTGGTGAATGAAAGTCTTAAAAAGCTTAAATTCCACCTTGCCAAATTTGACAATGTGGTGAAGATAAGGACTACACCTAATGCTCATACATAAGGTAAATGGGGGTTTAAACATACGAAAGCTGTCTTTAACAATAAAATTATTCCATTTCTAAAATCTTTAAAAGACATCTTTAATGTGTTTGATAGAGATCTTCTAAATGAAATAATGGAAGTACAGACAGTTTTTGACCAAATGGACGCTGCTGTTCAACAGTCTTCAGTTGACAAACAATGTTTGGAAATTGCTAAAAAAAATTACTTTTGGAAAATGATCGACTCTAACAACAAATCATGTCTTAAGATGTTCTTTTAACTGTGATGAATTCTATGTCGTTGATTGGTGAATCTGTGAATATGGATAGAAAGAGAAAAGAATCTTGTAATCTTGAGGCCGAGCTTTTTTCAATCACAAAATGCATTTAATGATCTTTTGAAAAGATACTCACAACTTGAAAAATATTGTATTTCTCTTAAAGCATCAATACAACTTAATCAAGAAATTTTTCAAAAAGATGAATCTTGTGATAATCAAAATGTTCTCGAAATTCTAGAATTTTTTGAAAAGAATGATTTGAAAGCTCATCTTCAAGACAAAGACACTACCATTAGTAAGTTAAAGGATACTATAAAATCATTGAGAGAAAAGTCCAAGGAAAAGAATGTCAATTATGATTATTGTGAAATAGAGACAAAAAATGTGGAACTGGAGAATAGTAAGGCAAAATTCATTCAGAAAACGAGCGTCTTTGTAATGAAATTAATCATGTTAAACACGTTTCTAAAAAGCAGTTTGAATCAATTAAAAAGACGCGTGTTCGTTCTAAAGAACAGAGTGACTCTTTAATTGATAAACTGAACTTAAAATCTGCAGAGAATGAGGATTTAAAAGCTCAATTTCAAGATAAGGTTTTTATGATCACATCATTGAAAAAACGATTTACGAAAATTAAAAGGAAAAGAAAGTGTTGATATTACTGCATAAATACCATCTGCCAACACTATTGTTCCAGGCATGTTTAAGCTATATTTAGAACCTTTAGCTCCTAGGTTATTGCAAAATAGGGAAATGCACATAGCATACATTAAGTATACTCAGGAACAAGCTGATATTCTTTGGGGAATAGTTGAACAAGCTAAAGCAAAACAACCTTTAGATAAAGAGTTAGAATTTTCCTGTATGCATGCCCAACGAATTCAAGAGTTACTTGTATATGTTTGAGACACATGCCCTAATGCGATTAAACCTAGTGCAAAAAAGGTTACTGTCACACCCAAAAACAAGGTCAAAAATGTTAAGTTTGCTGAACCTCTCACATCCTCAAGCAATATTAAACAGGTAAAGTCATCTACAACATTTGATTCTAACACACCTGTGTTGTCTCCTACTAGATTGAAGTGTTCTACTAGTAATTGCGGATCAACGCCTACATGCAATAAAAAGAATGATAGGACCTCGCGAAAAACAAGTAGGAACATGAAGACTAAAGTAGAAGCCCAACCTAGCAAAGTTAATAAAAAGAATCGTATTGTTGAACCTATTTGTGATGTTGATATTAAGCATTCACTTTTAAATGCGAATTCTGAACCTATTTGTGCTAATTGTAAGAAATCTATGTTTGATGGTGTTCATGATAAGTGTCTTCTTAATTTTGTGGAAAATGTAAATAGCTGTGCTAAATCTGCTAAGAAACATAAAAAACAAAATATTTGGAAACCTATGGGTCATGTATTCACTAAAGTAGGATTTAAGTGGAAACCAACAGGTAGAACTTTCACTGTAGTTGGTAATTCGTGCCCTTTAACTAGGACCACTTCAGCTAACGTAGTGCCTCATAAGAAAACCACTTCCCACTTAGTTAAAACACAAAAACCAGAGCTTAAAGTCTATAGCAGGAAACCTAAAATGTTAATAATGCAGGTTCGAGTAAAAAAGCTAAGATTGTAGAATCTAATAAAGCTAACCCCCCGTAACCCACCCAATCCCATACTTGGGGATCCAATCTACAGAATTCCATCTTCTTCTTCTCTGTCATGACAGGGTGTCCTAAAATTGTTCTTTTGGATTCTAGACTTTGGATGTTCAAAACACATGACAGGGAACCGCTCTCAGCTCATGAACTCTGTTAGTAAATTTTTGGGTATAGTTAGATTTGGGAACGACCATATTGCAAGAATTATAGGGTATGGTGACTATCAGATGGGAAATGTGACTATCTCAAGGGTATACTACATCGAGGGGATTGGACATAACTTGTTTTCTATTGGTTAATTTTGCGACGGGGATCTTTAAATCGCATTTTAGAAAAACACTTGGTTTATTTGTAATTTAGAAGGTGTTGATCTACTTTTGGGATCCCGTGACACAAATTTATACACAATTTCTCTTAACAACATGCTCAAAACATCTCTGATCTGTCTTCTATACAAAGCGTCAAAGACTAAGAGCTGGTTATGGCACCGTCGATTATCACATCTTAACTTCGGTACTATTAATAAGCTAGCTATAGATGGTCTTGCACGAGGAATTCCAAGACTTAAATATCAGAAATATCATTTGTGTTCTGCATGTGCATTAGAAAAAAGTAAGAAATCCTCCCATCAACCCAAAGCTAAAGACACTAACCAAGAGAAGCTACATCTTTTGCATATGGATTTGTGTGGCCTGATGCGTGTGGCGAGTATTAACGGGAAAAGGTATATCTTAGTGATTGTTGATGATTACTTAAGATTTACTTGGGTCATATTTTTAAGGACAAAAGATAAAGCTCTTGAGGCCATCATTAAACGCATCAAACATATTCAAGTTTGTTTGAATGCCACCGTCTGTAATGTTCAAACAGATAATGGAACTGAATTTGTAAATCATACACTTCGTGTATTTTATGAAATTGTTGGCATCTCGCATCAAACATTTGTTTCCTATACTCCTCAGCAGAACGTCGTTGTCGAAAGGCCCAACCAAACTCTTATAGAAGCTGCTCGTACAATGTTAATATTTTCTAAAGCTCCATTATTTTTATGGGCCGAAGCAATCAACACAGCCTGTTACACCCAAAACCGTTCAATAATCCGTCGTCGATACAACGAAACTCCATATGAGCTTATGCAAGATAAGAAACCGGATTTATCATTCTTTCATGTCTTTGGTGCACTCTGTTATCCCACTAATGACAATGACGACCTGGGGAAATTAGATGCAAAAGCTGACATTGGTATTTTCGTTGGTTACGCGCCCGTAAAGAAACCGTTCAGAATCTATAACAAAAGAACCTAGAAAATTATTGAAACAATTCATGTGACATTTGATGAGCTAACAGCTATGGCTTCTGAACAATTCAGTTCAGGACCCGGGCTTTATTCTATGACTCTTGCAACATCCAGTTCAGGACTCGTTCTAAACCTTGTTTCTCAACAACCTTGTATTCCACCACCAAGAGATGATTGGGATCGCTTGTTTCAACCAATGTTTGATGAATACTTCACTCCTCTATCAATTGTTGTTTCTTAAGTTCAAGAAACTGCTGCTCCGAGAGTTGTGGTTTTAGCTGATTCTCCTGTGTCAACTTCCATTGACCAGGATGCTCCATCATCAAGTACTCCATCAACACAAGAACAAGAACAATCTCCAAACATTTCTCAAAGTTTTGAAGAATCACCAAAAACACCAATCTTTTGTGATAATCCACTTAATGAATCTCCTCATGAAGAATCAACTCCTCAAGGATCATCATCGAATGTGAGACAAAATCACACTCCATTTGAACACCTTGGTAAATGGACTAAGGATCATCCTTTGTAAAGGTGATCGGCGATCCTTCTCGCTCTGTTTCTACGAGAAAGCAACTCTAAACTGACGCCATGTGGTGTTTCTTTGATGCCTTCCTAACTTTGGTAGAACCAAAGAACTTTAAACAAGCAATGATTGAACCGTCATGGATCGATGCAATACAAGAAGAAATTCATGAATTTAAAAGACTACAAGTTTAGGAATTGGTGTCGTGTCTAGATAAAGTGTTATTGATCAAACTTAAATGGATTTATAAGGTCAAGACAGATGCTTAACTAATAATCTTGAGCGTTAAAATGCTCATCACTATGCAAACCTCCTTCAAAGTAAACATTAAAACCTTCCTCCTCAAGCTCAACCGCTTGGTATAGCCCCAACCTTCAAGCAAACTCCAACAAGGTTAAGTTGTGAGCACGTCCACCAAGTCTAAACTTGATGATCTTCTTGGTTTTCAACTCATCATCAGCATAAACTTTATCAAATTCATAAGTAGAATAAAACTCGTGGCAAAGCTCGGCATAAATTGGTTCATTGCTATTAAAAGCTCCAATCCAAGCCACCAAAGTAAATATCTCTTCATCCGATCCAGATTCATGCAACCTAATTCTTAACATGTCATCAATCTCTCCATCACAACCCATTTTGTTTAGCACATCCCAGTTTACGATATAAGGCGAGTAAATGTGTCTAGGCAGCAATTGGGCCAATCTAGTGTTGTACATAGACTTTTCATCTCTGTGACATGATTCCCATAGCAATAACTCATGGTGAATTTGTGGAAGCATTACCTCTTCCACAGTTTCATGCTGTTTAGAGCGTTTGGATCTTGATGATCCGGCCTCGTCATCGTTTGTTCCCATAGTCTACATATAAAAACAATCAACAATAAAGTTATAGTTATGTTAGAAATGACTTGGTATAAATGGTCATGGTTTTGATAGTTTTTGAAACATTCTATTACATTCTGAGGTAAAATGTGCGGCGCACTTCCCTGAAGTGTGGCGTACTTCCTGGAAAATATGGGCAAAGTGCGGCGGTTTTGAGATAAAACTGACGTACTTTCTGGGCTAATGAAAATTTTTATGATCTTCAAACAATTTATTTTTAAAGTAAATTCATAATATGAACAATGTTTTTAGATTAATCCATATCAAGCATGCATGCATCAATTAACTTCTAAATATCCTTAATTCAAAGGGCTAAGTTTTCATATAAAACGCGGATTTAAATTTCCCTAATCTAATTATTATAAACCCTAATGAACAAGCAATTAAAACAATTTGATAAAAAAAAGTTAAGGAATGATATAAACATACCCTAGGCATGATTAAAAAAATTGGTAGATTGATCTTTGAAAACTTTTTCTTTGTTTTTGTGGGAACCCTGACGATTTTGGTGAGTGTGTGAGTGTTTTTTTTATATAATGGGTTAAAATCGTGTTCGGAAATTTATAATTTTTTTGCAAACTTATATTGCACACTTCATAATTTAAACATAATTTCAATCCATCGTATACTTGATAATAATTATTATATATTAGATTAATATTCGTACATCAAATGTAATTCATTATGGATTTATACAAATGATTTTATTTTTAAAACGTAATATAAAAAGTTAAACAGGAGTATATAGCTACTCCTTTATTCCAACTTGTTCCATTTCTTCACTCCATAAACCAGTTGGATGACATCATGTCACTCAACTTGTGGTATTTTGATAACTTTTGGTCCGTTTTCTTTGTTGTGAATCCTTGTAGATAAATATTTCTGTATGGATCAGTTAATCTTATCTCAGTTCGCCATTGTCATGTCGCTTCTTTAGTATAACGACCCCTTATAATCAGGTTTCAAATTGACTTGCTTTAATGGATCTGGTAACGAGCCAAGGAAACTAGCCGCCTTCTTCCAAACACTGATCTTCTGGAATGGGTTAGTTACAGTTTGTATAGCTAACGATCGCTCATCTGGATTGTTAAAGTTAAAGTACGGTGGAGGTTTTGGTCCATATATCGGTGCTCCAAACTTATTTATCTTTATCTGATAATCTTCCTCATCACCACTATCACTTTTTGCGTTTCTCATAACATCTGATCTTGCAGCACGGAAGGTTTGGTGACAAAACCCATCAAAGGTTGAGAAAGGTCTCTCAGGAGTATTGACTATGGCATCAATCGTATGCAGGAATCCCCGACCAATAACTATTGGTAAATCACGGTCAATCGGAATATCCAGGATTAGAAACTTAGCAATCAAAGTAGTGACCCCTACTTGACAGAGAACATTTGGGAGTATACCCATAGCTTCTGCCTGCGTGTGATTTATCATCGTGATTCCTCTATCCACCTTTTTCATATCTTCTCTCCCTAACTGTTCATAGATTCGATACGGCATAGTATTTATATCTGACCCAGTATCTGCTAACGCATTTTTGTTAACTTGTCCCTCTAGTCTTATGGGAAATATGAACTCTCCAAGGTCGTCTTTTTCTTTTAACGCTTCTCCCTTAATCCTTTTTACTGTTTCCTCTACAATCTTTCCATCTAACTCCACCTTGTCTTTCCAAACTTCATCGAGAATTTTCTTGTATTTATCCTGATAAGCCATTATCTCGATTATAGGCCTTTACTCTTCTAATAAAGCAAACTTTTGGCTCATTCTGATCGCTATTGCTTCTTTAGTTGCTTCTTCTTGAGTTAAATGACCTCCAGTTGATAAAGATGTTCCTATATCTTGATGGAAAAAGTTAAGTTTTTCCATTGCTCGCTTCTTATTACGGCTACTCTTCCCCATTTTGCATACAAATGGCGGAAGTCCTCCTTCACCCAACAGTGGTACATCGTCTATGTTAAAATCAAGCAAATGGTCCCAATCATCATTGCTCTTTCCTTCTTCCTCAGTTTCTTCCAAGAATGGATCAATATCAGGGTATATTGTGACAATTCCTACCCCAAAATCAGTGATTGCTTTGGTCATGCGTAAGAATGATCTATCGAAAATTACCCCAGGTTCAACATCATCTTCTTCTGGGTTGATAATGAATTTCATAAAGTATATTTCACCTCTTAGTGCAACAATGAGTTCCTTCTTAACCACTTTGTTTCCTTTTTTAACTTCATGCTCTAAGCATAACTTTACTGCATACTCATTTGAGATCATGTTCTCCTCTACTACAAGATTAATCTCACCATCATAAGCTTCTAGCCCATTGACAAAACAAAGACGACATATTCTCCTAAGAAAAATTTTCGAAGACTCGAATTTGGATCCATAACTCTTATAAAATAAGACAACATTAAAACAAACATTAGTGGGTTAGTTAAAATAAATAATAATACATTTTTAACATTTACATATTATCAATAAACAAATATCATTTTTAAGTTTAAGCAATTCTCGTTCAAAAACAAAGAAACAAGCATTTTGTTTAGTTTCAGCCCAGAAAGTGCGGCGTACTTTCTGAGATTTTAGTTTTTTTAATTTTTTAATTTTTGCATTTTTATGTTTCTTATTTTTATAATATCCCGAATACGTTTTAAACATAGCAAATATCAAGTTTTTAAGCATATTTATCATCAAGCAAAGTTTTTTTAATTCATTTTAAGTTTTTATTTTGCATAATATCAAGGTTAAGTGAGCAACACTTAGCAAATAAGAGATATACATAGGCATTTAGAAATTTAAA